>JABFPN010000218.1:0-59318 GCA_022817305.1 Leptoteleia sp. ZL-2020 | reverse complement strand
GTTCGGGAGTGGGGGGGAGGGTCGAGAAGGGTGGGGGGTTAAGTGAGAAGCTCTCCCTAAAATAGATCGAACCAACCGTACGAATTAGTTAAAAAAGGATACACGCGTGCGCCGGTGAGTTATGGTAACGTTTAATTGAAAGATGCGCGATAAATAAGGACGTGTCGTTGCACCCCGAAGTGCGAGTTAAAAAAAAAAAAAGAAAATCATTTTACGCCGGGGCACTTTGCCGCGGAGTTACAAAAATAGTTTAAATGGCCCTGACAAAATGTTTGTTTCTTTTGCCGGCTCTTTTATTTTTCTTTTTTTTTTTTCTTGTGCTTCACTTTTTTTTCCCTCCTCTCTGTTCTCTCCCTTTTTTCGCGACACCGGTGTTTACTGCGAAGCCGTGGCCGGGTTTTTCGTGCCTTCCAGTCGAGGATTTCGTGAAATTTATTTAAAGGATATCGGGGGCAATAAAAGTGCGAAATTCTTTTATTCTTTATTATTATGCAAAAATGTTTTTGCCGTCATAAATATTGTAATCCTCGCGCCGCGGATGTTCACTTCCAAGCGTAAAAAGTTTTACATAAACGTTGGTGGGAAATAAAGTAAATAGCGGATCGTGTATTACGTGGTGTCATTAAAAATATTTCCCACAATTAAAACTTACAAGCGTTCTGATCATTAACAATTATTAAAGTAGCATGGAAATAAGGTAAAAAATTACTTTCCTTTGTAATGATGCAAATTATGTTCAAACATATGCCACATATATGTCCTCATAAGTGCCTTGTATATGTTCACATATATGCCCTCATAAATGCCTTGTATATGTTCACATATATGCCACATATACGTTCTTATACATGATATATATATATATATATTCACACATATGTCCTTATATATGCCATATATATGTTCACATATAGGCCAAAAATATTAAATTTTTATATTTCTTAATAAATACTCATGTAAAAATCTACACATATATCACATATGTTACATATATGGGGCACATATGCGGCATATATGGGTCATATATAAATGTTTACACGGGTAATAAATTTATTCATTTCTGTTTTGTTGAATTTAATTGAAATTAAATATTAAAAATAAGTGAAATAAAAGTCTTAATTACGCTTCCCCTTTCATTATTTTTAAAACTTAACTGAAACGATTTAAAGGAACGCTAAAACGTTATTTCGAAAGCCCAACATCCATCACTTCGAAATATCAAACCTCAAAAATTAATTAGCGCCGTAAAAGCGGAGTTATTTGAAAAATTAAAAATTTTATGACGTCTCGAATTTAACGCTATTCAAGTTGCTTTCAGATGTTACTATTAATCACATCGTAAAGTGAGTCTAACTATGGTGGCGCAAGTGTCGCGTTACCCCAACACACATGTTTCTTACTCCTATAAATTCCCGAGGATATTTTTGGGAGCGCGTTTTGACGTCTCGAATATTGTCTCGAAAGTAGTCGATTCGCGTGCAAAGGGGAGTTATTAACTCGTGAAAAACGGACGGATAAGAAAGATGAGACGGGGGACGGGGGGGAAAAATTGTGGCATTGGAAATTGTACTGTTATAAAGCAAAGCCGGGAGATTCGAAGAAACAGTCGCGAATGGAAGGAAAAATAAATTCAAATGACATCGACGGGGAAAAGTCGGTAATGGTAACTGAATTTGTGCGAGTTGAAAGAAAAAAGGAAAAACCGCACAACTAATAACCGCCGATAACATTTCCATCGACGTTGAATTTACTTCTCGAGTGGAATATGAATAACTGTCAATCAAAAGCCAAAATGCGAAATAAAAATCGAGAGGATGGGCGGCGAGATACAAATGTTTTTTAATCAAAAGGCAACGTTGCAATTGACGTGACGGTGAAACGACTTCCTTTCATCAAGCGCGAGGTTCTTTTTTAACCGCAACGACAATTAAATGCCTTTAAAAAAATATATTTAACCGCGCAAATGTTACTCGCAAGTGGCGCAATATAACGGCGCTGTGTATGCCTTCGTATCGTTTTAAAAATATAAACACCAGCTGGAAAAACGAAGACCTCTATAAACATCTCTCGGCGATTCCATTTCGTGGGTAAATAATTCGAAGTTTGAGGGAAAAAAAGATATTTTATAAACAAGGATAAATGTTAAAAAGTTGGCATCACTGATATGAGTCGTCTGACAACTCTTTCTATATGATTAAATATCATAGTTTTACATCAGTTTTACGTCACGTATATGATTTAATATATATAATATAATATATGTGTGAACATATAGTTCCCATACATGTGGCATTTATGTTGTACCATATAAAAATCAACATATTTATGTCGTATATATAAACTTTTACCTAGACATACGGTCCATATATGTTATAATAATTTCATTTAAGAAAATACAAAATTCATATATGGACATACATGTTTTTTCTTAATTATGCCATATATGGCTGATATATTATATCAATTTTTGTCATATATATCTATCTATATATGGCCATATACATTACAACCACACACGGTCGTATATAAATTAAGAAAAAGCATGTCCATATAAATTTTCTATTTTCTTATACGAAAATTGTTTAAATATATATGGGACCATGTACGTTTCCTTTTCACCAAGGTACCTTATAACCCCTTATATAATACATAAACATAACACCCAAACAAACTTTAGTCCCAACTTTTCGACGCGGCACAATAATTTGTATCCCAACTATTTCCTCCTGTGTGCGAATATCCGTGGACAGAATATATGGCTTTCTAACCTATTTGCCACTTGCGAATATCCGTTTGCCGTTGACGCGCTTCAAGTTCCATTCGCCTTGTTTACACTCGAACTTCAACCTTTCCTCGCGTGTTTGCGTAAACTAGGCGGAAAACATGATTGCAAGCCAAAAGCAAACTGGGTACCGGTGCCGTGGGAGTGGGGCCGGGAGGTAGGGAGGGGTGTGAAACTCGGTGGCACATACGATTATGGGCCATTTGCCGATCGTCGAATCCCGATGGCACATCGCACCTGCGCAAACAATTGCCAGGCTGTTTGAACAAGTTGCGGGCAAATTTCATAGGACGGCCCCGGCCTCATTACGGCGCCGTCGGGCGCAATTATTCAAGCGGCCGTGCGAAATGGTTGCGCGCCTCCGGACGCGAAATGCAATTTGTTCGCGCGGGCCGTTATAAATCGCGGATGACAGATGTCGCGGCGAGCGCGCCATCTCTTGCGCGCCTCCGCCGATAAAAGGGACGTTGCGGCGAGCGGCGCGGGAGGGGAGGAGGGGAGGGGAGTAGGGGCAACGGTTGCGCGTACAATTTCGCCGATGCCTTTACCTCCCCTCCGCCCCATCTCCTCCCGCCCACGAGCGTACTTGTAACCGGCCTACGTACGGCACGAGCCTTTCCTTCCTTCGGCGCGATTGGGCTTAACGCTCTTGACCCGCGCCTCTAAACCGTGAATAACGACGCTCCTATGCTAATCCGGTAATTGAGACTTCCTCCGACGTTTCGAGTCCAGACACTCGACATCGTTTTCGAATCAAAACGTTCGCGGGGTTTGATTCGAAAACGAGCTCGTCGGCGGTGCGGGGAGGGGAGGGGGGGGACAGCTTGAAATATGCCCCGCCGCGATATGTGGTCAGTATGAACTCATATGTGGTATATAATGTATCCGAAGTGATTCCGTATGTGCCCGCGTTGGGATGATATATGATGGTAAGTGGTTTGCGTGAATGTTTCTGTCCACAATAATAGTACGCTTTAAGATGCGCGGTAAAATATGATGTTGCGGGGATATTGTATTTGGATTGATGTGTATATAATAAGGGCTTTCGTGGCATTCAATCTGCGGGAGAATTCTGACGCCCGTGTGAAACTTCACGCGGAGAGAGAAAGATTAGAGTGTTATTGCGGCCATGTAAAAATCAACATATGCGAATGAAATTTTTTTTATATAGGTGGCATATATGCCGCATGTATGTTGGCATATATGTTTATTAATATATATATATGTATATATGCTGCATATATGTGGCATATAAGTTGATATATATGCCGCATATGTGTCGACATATGTTTTCAGAAACATGCCTGCATATATGCCCTCATATACACTACATATATGGCAACCTATATAATTTATTTTCATGGGTATGGCATATATGTGACATATATGATTGACATCGCATAAATATTCCATATATGTTATGCAATATAAAAATCAACATATATGTTGAATATATGTTGCATATGTGACAACATATATGGGGCACATATGCGACATAAATAGGACATACATGCGATATATGTGGGAAAAATATATGTCGCATATCCCATGTAAAAATCAACATAATATCGCATGAATGTATGTTATATATATATGTATATAAAAGGGCATAAATTTGAACGATACTGAAAAACGTTTTTAGAACGATCGATATGAGTAAACAATGTTTATAAACACTTTGAAGAGCATCATAATAAGTATAAAAAAAATAAATAAAAATATTATTTGTTTACATTTAGAAGGACACGGAAATGGAATTACATGAAATGCAAAAAACAATTTTTGTTTTTTTTTCATACTTTAAAAACGTTACATTCTCCAATTTCGTTAAATTTAAATGGATGTTTATATTTTTCAACTCGAGATTTTTAATTTAAGGCTAGAGAAATTTTGTTTTCCTTTATCTTCTTTCATTGCTAATTTTACTTAATAGTTTAATAATTGTATGCATTTTCAATTTATTCAACAATTTAACAAGTTTTGCTAATTTGTTGTTTCATATTTTTGAGAACATTTCGAGTAATCTTTCTTCTATCTGACATATTTTTGCGTTGGATTTTTTTTTAAATAGATTATAATTATTGTCGCTCCTCATGACTGAAAATATCTTTTCTCCATGGTAAATCGTCTGGATTTATAACCATGATTATGTCATAAGTCACGAAAATAAGATATCTCAACCTCGCGACGTTGAAATGAAATATTTAATTTCATAACGTTCGCAAAGTAATCAGTTTTTTAACTTTGGGACTCTTTTTTATGTCTAAAGTTTATAATTTTTTTAGTAAATTATCATCAAACTTCTAAAGTACATTTTTTACCGTTTTGAACGGCTTCCAAAAGTTGAGTTACAAATCATGAATAACAAAAATTATTCATTTTTAGCGAAGAAATTCCGCCGACGGAATTGAACAAGTTAAACTACTTTTCGTAATTTATAAAATGAAACAAGAATATTATAATTAGAAATACATTAATCGTGCGAGAGAGACGGAATCCGAGCTTCCGTCAAGAATGACATTTCACCTTAAGGTAATTGTTGAATCGTGTAATAAACAAATCTTCGGGAAGACAATTTCTTTTATTTTTTATTTTCGCGAGAAAAGTTAAATTTAGAATGAAAGACGAACGTAGATTACAATTTTGTTGGAAATAATACAATATTTTTTTTAATTCTTTTAAAATTATTAAAATATGAGTTATCAGTACTGATACAGTATGTTACTAGAGTTACAAGTACTGGTACAGTATGTTACCAGAGTTACCAGTACTGGTAAAGTATGTTACCAGAGTTATCAGTACTGGTAAAGTATGTTACCAGAGTTACCAGTACTGGTAAAGTATGTTACCAGAGTTACCAGTACTGTTACTAGAGTTATCAGTACTAGTAAATTTGTTTACCAGTACAGTAACGGAATTGTGCCAATAATGGAGTGATAACACTGGGCTAGTACCCTATAACTAAACGTACCAGTTATATACCTATACCCTACCAGTAATCATCCAACCTTGGTCTTGCATTGAATAATTTTTTTAAATCACCAGTACTGCTTCAAGTCTGGATCAGCTATGGCGTTGATATTTTGCCTGGCATGTCTTATTATATTATAGTACATCTGGTTATCTTCTGTTCTTGTTAATAACCAAGCTCAAACCAGCATCGGCCCTATCTCTTTACCAAAGTTTGGCTAACAGTACTGGGCCAGAATCGGCCCCGTAAGTCGACTCTGACAATTTCCCATAGGATATTAACACGATATTCTGTTAAACAATACATTAAACAGTAGTTAAAGGTTTACCTTTTCGTTTTCCACTTAAAAATTTTAGCATCTTTTCGAATTTCCCTAAAGAGCATTGGAGGATTTAATAATAGCAACACGTGTTACTTTTTCAAGCTTGCAACTTTTTAAAAGTGGCGTTGAAAAATCGTAAAGAATTTTTATGCACACTAAAATGAATAATTCTATATTAAATTCTAGTTTAATGCCTTTTTAATATACAAACATAACAAAAGTATTAAAGGGAACGCAATTAAATGTATTTTCGAAGCTTCATTTTTCAGGAGTTTTCAGCGGAATATTTTAACTGACGTTTCATTTAATAAGCATGCTTTCATTTAATAAGCTGCGTAAATTTCCTTCGTTCCCTCTTGTTCTTTTCTTTAAAATATAACTTTCAACTTATCATTGTCAATATAAACCTGCAAAGTTCATACTTATGCAGGAAACTTTTGAGGAATGTTTTTCTTTTTGGGTAAGAACAATTTTCTTTTTCAATTCAGCTCGGCAGAATTTAAATTTCCAAATATACGTTCACGCGTAATCATATAAAACTATGATGGCGCAGAAACAATTTCGGACTTTTTTAATTAAGGTGGCTGTCCAGGGTGACCTACGATTTTGAAGCGGATATTCGTGACTTCTTCTTTTTTTTCAATAAAAAACAAAGTTTTACTACACCCGACACTATATTTGTTTGGGCATTATTCCAACAATATTACTATATTCTTTTTGGTAAAAAAAAAGTTGCATCCCGTGACCTCTGCGTCGCGTAAAATTAGGTTGACCAAATGTTTGAGGTGTATAACTCTGAGACATAAAAAAAAGACTGGGCACATTCAACTAAACTCAATTTTATTTCGTACATAAATATCAACGAAATAATTTCTACTGGAACATAATAATATTTAGTTTTTATTAACAAATATTAAAGTAATAAATCACGAAATTATTTGCAGTATACAGTAATTACTTTGAAATCCATATAAACGTAAAAATGGAAGCATTAGGATTACTAATAGCCAACAGTTAAAATACAATCAAACGACTTAATTTATTATTTAAGAATAACGAAGTAGACATTCAGCTGAAACAAAGGAAAGCAAAACAAAGGGAATAAAAACAACAATAAAAGCGAAACTCGTACAGTTTCAATTAACTCGAAAAATAATCGACTTCAATTAATCACAAAGTTTTCCTCTTTCATTGCCGGTGGCATTATCTTGATTTTGCAATCGTCATTTGTACCAAGGTTGAGGAAAAAGATGTCTCCGAAATTGAAAGCACCATTGTGGGACGAGACTCAAAAAAAAGAAAAAGAAAAAGAAAAAAAACTTTCAAGTCGCGCGGTTTGTACTCGCTCTCCCTTCTTACTTTTATTATTATTATTATTATTATTATTATTATTATTATTATTATTATTATTACTGCCATATCAAATAAACTATGCCGCCCTGTTTCATGTACTGTAAGCATGGGCAAAGTAGTTTTATCATATGCGATAAGGGTAATAACAATAATAATGATAATAATGGTTGTTTACAGACAGAGGACTGCGCCACCCGACAAGGGCGATAGATGAACTCTGCGCAAAACACTTTATCAGTCGTGTTCCTTCTTTATTTTTGTACCGTTATTATTATGATTATTTTTGTTTTCGAAACCTTTCTCTTAAACTGAGTAGCATGAGTTGTCGGCGTAACGCCTCCGCGGCGAATCCGACTTGGAAAAGTCTCGCGATCGAAGAGGCGCATTGTGAAGTTTATGTAGGCCGGAGACCGATTACACTCCGGCGCGTAAATAGGATTTGATTGCGGAATGCGGGCGGATCGATCCGCGGAAGTAAAAGGTTCGTGTTTGCCGTTTTCCTTCGAGAAATATTGCCCCGATAAACAAATAGCGTTTAGATATATAGCGGCGCGCCATGTTTAGGCACGATTGCGGACATGATGCTCACAATATGCTGGCGTGCGTGTAGCTAATGTAAGTAAACACGGGGAACTCGGTTGAAAAGTATATAATAATCACGTAGATTAACTTAAAAATATTGATGTCTTTTCTACATTAATTATATGGTTAGATTGCTTATAATACTAGAATAGAGTAATGACGAAAATTAGCCAGAAATATGGCTGTCTTCCTTATATTAATTATATGGTGAGATTGCTTATAATATTACCAGTAGGAAAGGTTCTACAGGCCCAATACTGGTACAGTATTTTTAACAGATTTATCAGTGATATAATTTTGGATCAACTTGCTTATAGGGCTTGGTATGACATGCGTCTGTTTTTGTTGAAGCTCAAGTCCGAACCAATGTACTACCTCCCAGGTGGAAATTTTCATACGGCCCAATACTGGCACAATACCAACGCCAGGGTTGGCCGATACAGGCGTCTATACTGACTCAGTTTTCAATTTGTGTATTTGTATTAATATACACAGTTAAATAACTTTTAGTTAAGTTAAGTCTATTTTCAAGTTATTTATTGAAGGAAAATTTGTACCATCCTAGATTTGAACTTGAGACTTCAACGTGTTAGCCTGATGTTCTGTCGCTGCGCCATCAATCCTTAGTTGCAATGCTATAATCTTTAACACATAAGTATAATAGATAAATGCTGGCACTCTTTGCATACCAGTACATCGCCTGTATTGAACCAGTACTGGACAAATAGATAAAGATTCGTTTGCAAACAAGTACTGGGCAATTGTCGGCGGAGTACTGGTTGGACAGTTAAGTCAGTACTGGCTTAGATCCGTTTGTCCATTGGTATCAGTAGAGATACAGTACTGGTCCATATGTGCTCCGGCTTAATACGGCTGTTAGTGCTGTGCCAGTATCGAGCCAGTTATCAATACTGGCGGTTTCCACCTGGTCTCTATCTATATTACCAGAGTCTCGCTAACAATACTGGACCAGAATTGGGCCTATAGATAGTCTTTGGCAATTATACATTAAGATTACTTATAATACTAGTATTCATTAGTCACTAAAATTAACTAAAACTACAGTTATCTTTCTTACACTAATTATATAGTCAGATTGCTTACATTACTAATTATTTTCATCTCAGTCTTTCTTATTATCACTAAAGTAACTTAAAATTAAGTTGTAAGTTTTATCTTGCGTATATTTGTTTCGGCGTATGAGCATTACGCTAGCATAACACCGGCACACAGTACCGGCATTATGCCGGCAAATTCACAGCTTGCGTTCATCCGGCCGCATCTTAGCGCGGGCGACTCGCCGCGTTGTGCCGAGGATTGCGCAACGCGGAGCGAGTCGCGCACACGATAAGCCCACATCCCGCTTAACCGTGGAAACGTGCGCGCTCCACTTCGACTTATGCAAACCTATGGTAATTAACGTACGACGTGGCTAATGGCCGAACGTACGTGTACGTATCGCGTAATTGATTGGCCAAGTAACGCTGCTTAGCCCTAACGAAGCGACGTAACGACTGGCGTAACGTTCCCTCCCAGCCGACTCCGCCGAACAGCTCGCATAAAATTATAATCAATTTCATCCTTATTTTGCAATTGTTAGGATTTACGCCGGCCGGATTGATAAATGGATCGTAATTTTATAAAGCCGAGGCGAAATAATTGAGCAAGCGCGATAATGAAGTGTAATTTTTACACGGTTGTAGGTGTGCTTCGTTTATTACACGTCGTAGGTGGGGAAGAATTGCTTTTTGTTTTAATCTTTATTCCCATAAGCCCCGATGAGCTTGGCGAGCGATCAAATTGAATTCGGACGAGCGGTGCACGTTGAATATGCCATTAGATAATTGCGTTATTGATTTTCAGGTGTGCGATTGTGATTTGAATATGCGTAAGGTTGCAGGTAATTTTAGCCACATTAATTTACACCGCGAAATGTAATGCAATTAATTTTAGGATAAATAGATTTTTACTTGTCCTGAAATTATGAGCGAGTAATTTTAGAAGATTAATCTTTCTGGAATAATAAATTTTTATGCTTTATCAGTGGAAAAATGTACGGGGTATTGCATCCGGCCTTTTGCTTGAGTTAATAAGAAAGTTTATTTGAGCGAAACAAGCTGCATATTTTCTGGTCGACAGCCATTCTGTTATTATAATTAATCTTATTGCCCGTTTCGTACGGCGAGTGGAAATGGGTTATTGTAGTGAATAGATAACTTCATTAAAACCGTGAAATTTTACTTACAGTTTTATGAAATTCAACGTTCAGCTTATGGCAAAGATACCGTTTGTGTGTCAGATGAATTTAGAGGGGAATAAGTGTGACAGATAATGTTTCCGTGTTATTTTATTTTCCAAGCGATTCAATTATTTTTTAACTTTTCCATTTGCGACGTGAAAATATTGCTCGAATGTTGTATAATGATTTTTATTAAGGGAAAATGGTTTTTAACTCGATTTTATTCGGCATGTATGGTAACTTTTATTAATATAAATGTCACAGTTTTATTAATTCAAATAATATAATTTATGTTATACATTAAAGTTTTCGTATTGAGGAAGCAGAAAAAAAAAATTCTATTTCCCTCTAATTTCAATGTTCAATTTTCGTTGAGTTTGACAATATCGCTTTACAATTTCCTTATTTACAATGACCTTTACAATTTCACACTTTTTGGCCCGTTTTATCGAATTTATTTTTTCCTTTGATAAAAATATATCGAATTCGTTAATATTGAATTTAAGGCAATTTCTATTGTCTACACTAAACAAATGAAGTTGTGATTTACAATATTAAAGTTGTTTACGATTAAATGATATTATTTATAGCAATTAAGCATACAAAATATTTACATATTTGAACGAAGGTAATGAAAATAAAATGTTTCATTCATGATTACAATCTCAAATGGTCAATTTGAAAAAAAAACACTGATTTGCATCTTCTATCTTTACAATAAATAATCACTATTTTCATTCTACTCCCACTTAATTAATATCTTTATCTTGATAATTAATATACAATTTATTTATTCCCCAAATGACCTTTGTCAAAGTCAACTGAATCAAATTCCCTTGCAATTATCAATTAATTACTTAATAACTGCAATCAATTAAGATGACAACTTCGAAGCAATAAAATTAAATGGAAAGCCTTAAATAAAATAGTTTTAAAGAAACTTAACAAACGTAAACTGCCCTAAACTTCACGCTGCGGGGATGCTTATCAAAATTAATACATCGAAATCAATCCCCCGGCCACTTTCAAGTGGTTATTTATGTCATGGAGGCTGCCATGCGACGTAATCCAACTCCGCGTCCCCTCCAAGTTGTCGCGAGTAAACGTCATTCGTTATACAAAAATAAAAAGCGACTCAGCTTATCACCAATCTAAACGTACTTATGGAGACGCAATGGCTGCGAAAACAAAGACGTTCTCAAATCAAAGAAAGCATGGAAATTTTTGCCGGGAGGGGTTACCCTCGTGTTGTACCGTTGCGCAAAGTCGAAACGGGGTCGAATGAATATCACGAACCTTTTCAGCGAACAATTGGGTCGCAGAACGCGTAGGATCAAACGAAAAAGAAAGAGCCCCAGAGCGCTCTACAGCAATCCCGAATTGTGGGCCGATTAAACTATTAGCCCCACAATAGACCACTTTGTGCGCGAGACCCTGTTTAGACCCCCACCGCGGGTACACAAAGTGCGTGCCATCTGTGAGTAAATGCCTGAGGTATGTAGCGTCAAAGTTCGACTGTTTGCCACGTGAGTTTCAAAGCGCAGTCATATCTGATCCCTTCGGAATGACGCAACACGTGGCAGTACGGTAGAAGCGTCGGTCGAAACAGAAATAATGAAGGTAACGTACAACCTTTTTTTTGGAGTATGCAAAATTTCCTAATGAATCTGTTTAATTTCAGATATCCAGAGGTGGCTTTGACGACCATTTTGGAAGGTGTTCCAAGGAATAATTGTTTGAAGAACATTCTACCAGGAGTTCCAGCATTCTATTGATAATGACAGGAGAGGAATCTGCTTTAAATGAAAATAGACCGTGTACACCTCTTCCAGGGGATACTATATACAACGCCTTGGCATTCAACGACAATACGAACCTTGCCGGCCGCGTCCAAATTCCAGGCCAAGAATACTCGAGAGCAACGCGAATTATTACCCCGAAGTTGGGTTTCCAAACTTGCGAACCACTATATCAAACTTAACCTTATATGAACCGCGTGGAGAATCACAGCGGAGCAAGTCAAATATTTGTCACTTTGAGAAACGAAGGTTTTACCGCTTGGGGATTAGCCATACGGTAAATGGGACTTCCCAGGTAATGAATGTTTCCTAGACAATCCCTCTGGGTGTTACTGTTGTAACATTATTACTTCTTGGTAACTTCATTATTTTGAGTGCATTGGGTAATATGCTGCAAAAAGCGCTTAACTCGTCTTAGTTTCATTAAGAGCTACTTCGGACTCTTCCGGGGTGAATGGTTTTTTCAAAACTTTATTGATTTTTAATAATCTTCAATACATGCCCCTAGATAGAAGATGATTATTAAGCTGCTGACCCGAATGATCGACTCTCAAGAGTCTTTTCCTTGTTATACCCGCCGACGTTTTAATAATATAAGCTGATCCTTTTTAAATTATGCTCTTGTCCACGTGATGCTCCATGATAAATAAATCAATACAGCCTTACGCGCATAAAGAGCAAAAATATTAATTTTTGAATGGTATTGTTCGAATTTTTTTCCCCCATAATTGCCTTCAAATTTTATATCATTACATTGGATTGCAATGAACAAGTCTTGACAGTTTCTTCCTTCGAATTCTTCGTTATTGTATGGGTATTATTACCAAAGACTGGTTTAATTTAACATTGCTTAAATTATAATGCTTCATAAATTATTCATTGCTTATACGAGCAATTATTAAACTGGAAACAAAAGGGTCGCAATAAATCTCTAAAGATTTAAACGGCCGCTAAAGTTTCTGATACAGGAACGGCGAAGGATTAAAATTTCGAATACTTCTTGCAGTACACAGAATACATTAAAGTCCTTTAAGGATTTCAGACGACTTAATACCTTAAAGATATCGCAAGATGAGATCCTTATAAGTATCAAATGAAGCACATCTTCGTCTTAATACTCATTGGGGATTCAAATTTAAGGATGTTGCAAATTTTCACTTCGGCAAAGGTTCTCGAATGTTCTAACGAGCGATCTACTTCGAAGTCAAGATCTTTCGCGGGCTTACCAAAGTTTGCCACCATTAAATAAATCAAATTTTTATACACATAAGAGGAAGTAGACCAAGACCGGAAAATTTTGAACATTGGTCTTCGAGAGTACGAAGAGTTATCCGCGAAGATATGGTGGTTCCGCCATTTTAAATTCAAGTTGGCGTAATAATGGATGCGCGTGGCAGTTTATCGTGGCAATTAAATGGTAATTTATTGCATGTTTAATCATCGGCTGAGTAGCCGCGTATCTGGAACCGATTGTTTGGTAAATTCCGCTGATGGGTACGTTCATCTTTCGACGCGCGTTTTGACGAATGAGTTCAACCTGAACGTCTTTTGTTTATGCGGTCCGCGCAATGAGTGGGCCGATCCCGAAGCAATTAGCGCAATTAATGATCCGCGATATAACGTATAAAGAGATGATAATTTATTCATCCCCGGTTAAACGACGATCTCAAGTGGCTACGTGTTACGTGTCATTGTGCATTGTACTCGCTCTTTGAGAGTTGACGGGGGAACGAGTTGTTTACAAAAGACTTTCGCTGCATCAGTTGAACGGATTACGTTACCCTCGACCAAGGTACGCGACCCTTCGCAGTTAATTTGATTGTACAGTTCCGAGATGACAAAGGTGAAGCATTGCCGGATTGATGAATTCATCCAGCATGGGCAAAATAAAATTTTGAGTGTCATCAGAATTGATTGTCCCAATGATTTGTTAAATAACCCAGTTTTCGTGGAAGTAACATTTACATCGGCCGCGTTTTATCAAAGTCTGGATAAAATGTTAAACCCGTGTAATCAATTTGGTCATAGTAATCCTATGTACAAGGTTTTAAAAGTTACTCGAGCGTTTAACTGCCTCTATTTTCAATAAAGTGCTACAATGGATTGCAGGCATTATTCCAAAGTACTGCCGCGTTACCATAACGCATTCACATCGCATAAAGAAAGTGTGATGTACCGTTTTCTTTTGCATTTTACTTTCAGTTTTTTAAGATGCGGGTCACAGCGTGATTTGTTTGCGTTATAAATTTGTTTATTTTAGTGTTTTATCTCGTATGACCAATCCGACGGGTATATTGAAATTTATCTTCAATAAAACTAAGACCTTAGAAAACTGTCGAGTAAACGTTATTCTGCCTATAAACTGTTTTTCAATCTATTACTGATCACCAGACTATCGACAGATTTCTTAATCTCTATAGGTCTACCGCCGACCTTGGCTAAGTGAAACTTTCGGTGCAAATTTAACGACAGCAGTAGTTCAAGGGCAGTTATCTAGATAACATATGCATCAATCGAAAACTTTCTTGAACAGATAAACGTTGTTACTCCTCCGTTAATGAACTCCCACTGAATTTTATAATTATGTTTTTATAGTTATAGAGAAAAATTCATTATTTTGCCTATAATTTACTATCCCTATATATACATATAACTCTGGTAAACAAATTTACCAGTACTGGTAACTCTGGTAACAGTATTGTACCAGTACTGGGATCTTAAGTTAGTAAAATTTCATCATTAGCATTTATATAAATGTTCACAAGCAATTTTTAAATATTGTAGATATTTGTTAGTTTTCATAGTTATTAAAGTATGTAAAATTTAAAATTAATGTTTGGGGAATATTATAAGAATTTAGGTATAAACCCTATTTAACTAATAAAAGCTAGTAATTTGTTTTAACATTCTTAGATTTCCTTCAATTTATTTTTCTTCGTTTATAAAATACCTCTTTCTTAAGAATTATTTTATTATATATTATATACAATTAATTTTCCCACTGCTGACGTCACGTTTCGCTCTCTATGTGAAAGCTCAAACTCTTCAAACTTTGAGTTCAGTTTCAAACATAGTAATCATCCCAAATTCCTCCTCTTTTTTTTTTATTTTAACTTAATAATTATAATGATACAATAATGACAGCTTAATAATTATGTTTTAACTTGGTGTAAAACGCATGATACGGCTCGTTAACCGATCCGACGACCCTAATCGAGAGGAACATACACTCCTACGTATGATCCTAGCGACCCATATCCAAGTAATTAAAGTTTGGATTCATTTTCACTTCTGCAGGTCTCGAATAGGTAACTCCACTTTCAGTTAGCTCATCGGTGTTTGTAACGTGGCTTTTCTGCCGAGAAATTTCCGAGGGCGGGAATTTCCCCTTTAATCCAGCCGAACTTTTTCCCAACGAAGAATGATGATAAAACTCGTTGCATATTCGAGACGTTTCAAATTACGTCAATTGATCGTTACAAAGGCGAGTAGACTGTAATTTTTGCAAAAATGTGCAATGTCGAAACTGATTATTGCTTGACAATACACCTCGAGGATACAGCAGGCGGGGCCCCCCCGAGTCACTAATCTCGCAACCAGTTTCCAATCCCCCGAAGATTTCAGCAACACACGATGACTAATGAACTTTAAGCTGATAAAGCTGGGTCGTGCAAAATTCATCGCGTAGGATTATTCGTCTGCGTTATTGTGTATTTGAAATTCAAGCTAGATAAGGCTTTTTCGAATTTACGCACTACGTCCCACCCGGTCTGGCGTTGATTTTAAACGTCTCGGTGGGTATAAGTCGATAACTCTGTCGTTTATTTTTACACCAAAGTTTACGGTCGAAAATAGGAGAGACGACCGCTCAATAGGGCGAGACTAAATATAAACGCGACTGTCCGCGCAGGTGGCGCTTACCGCGTCCGGCCAATCTAAGATAATATGCAGACGCTGGATGTAATCAATCAAGTTCTTGGAATCATTAACAATAAGTATTCATTAGTCACCGGGACAGATATTGATTTGTATGCCTATATCAGCTTGCGCACCTCTCCCGGATATTTTACGGTTCACTAATCGCCAATTTATATTATTACTTAGCTCTAATTGCCAACTCATTACTTATCATTAAATTTAATCCCAGGCGGACTGTTCCCTCTTCTACACCCGGAAAAAAATTTAATTGATTGAAATAGAAACATATTGAATATATTTATTTGATAAATATAAATGTTATATTTATTAAATGTTAACTTTTTCGCTCCGGGTGGTATTTCTCCTTTTCATCTCATAAACTTAACCTGGTGTCTGTTATCCGTGATATCAGAAGTTTATCGTAGCGTAACTATTAAAGAACATGCTTTCTAAAAATTGCACGAAATTCCGGTACTTTCGCGTTCAATCGTAATTCGTGAGGAAAAATGAGTCACGATACCTAAATGGAGAGCGTAACAACCAGATCTCCTCCCGGCTTCTCTTCGCGAGCGCGTATCCTCGTAAATTTTCATCCACGACTTCGGCTCGCCGGCCAGACAATGGACCTAAATTCTATGACGAGCTTTGTTAGCCGTAATCTCCAGCCGTTCGCTGCGAGGAAACGTCAAGTTATTCTCCACTTATGTGTTTTGACAAGCAACGTCGTTCCTTCTCCTTTCCCCCCTTCTTCCTTCTTTTTTTCCAGATTTGTTGTTTCGTCAAAGACCCTTTCTCCCTTCCCGACTCACAAAAGACTTGCCTATAAGAAATTGCCAGAGTCAATCTACAGACCCGATTCTGGCCCAGTACTGTTAGCCAAACTCTGGTAAGCAGATAGGGGTATTATATTGGTTCGAACTTGAGCTTCAACAAAAACAGACGCAACCCTATGGGAAATAGCCAGAGTTGACTTATGGGGCTGATTCTGGCCCAGTACTGTTAGCCAGACTTTGGTAAACAGATAGAGCCGGTACTGATTTGAGCTTGGTTATTAACAAGAACAGAACTTAACCAGATGTAAGACATGCCAGGCAAAATATCAACGCCATAGTTGATCCAGACTTGAAGCAGTACTGGTGATTTAAAAAAAATGTTCAATGCAAGACCAAGGTTGGATGATTACTGGTAGGGTATAGATATACAACTGGTACGTTTAATTATAAGGTACTGGCCCAGTGTTATCACTCCATTACTGGCACGATTCCGTCACTGTACTGGTAAACAAATTTACCACTACTAGTAACTCTGGTAACAGTAGAATACCAGTACTGGGCCTGTAGAACATTTCGTACTGGGAAGTCATACCATCCTCGTTTTCCAGCCAAGCCAAAGTTGATCCAGACTAGTGTCAGTACTGATGATTTAAAAAAATTGTTCAATGCAAGACCAACGTTGGATGATTACTGATAGGTATACATATACAACTAGTATGTTGAGTTAGACGGTATTGGCCCAGTGTTATCATTCCATTACTGGCTCGATTTTGTTACTATACTGTTCAAACAAATTAACCAAGTACTGGTAACTCTGATAACAGTGCTGTACCAGTACTTTAACTGTAAAACATTTTCTACCGAGTTAATTGAAGACGAATGGCCGATCTAAGGTTCTCTCCTTCGCAGAAGCAGCCTCTTCGAGTCGATAAATGTCGTTACTTGCGATTTATGCCGCGACATTACAATTTGTCAAGAGACAACGCGCGCCTTGTGCGTTCACCTATTCCATCATTTTCCCTCCTCCAATCGGAACGCTACGATCTCACGTCCGTCATTAAAAAGCCATGGTCAAAGCACGCTTTGCATGCCCGGAATAATAAGCAAGTTCCAATGAGCAGCGATGCGTGCTTAGTACGAAAACACAACTGGGCCACTATTTTGCCACTCGAGGGCGTCGCTCTGTCGAACTTCTCTGACGCCTCGCATGGGGTTTCGTGGAAGAACACTCGAGTTATTTTCGAAGGATGTGACAATGAATCGAAGCCTCGCTTGGGAGAATGAAGAAATACAAGGCTTCGCGATAGGTATTTTAATGAGGTGATGATATATATATATACGGAAACGACACGACAATGGTGTTTTCATCGGTGGAGTGGAACGACTTCATTGGAAGAGGCAAAACGTCGAACAGTATGGTCTTTCAGAAACCTTTGCGGTTATGTTCTACAAAGCGTTATTTGTAGGATTTGTGAAATATAATTCAAATTTAAAAAAAAAGTCCACCTAGATGAAACCCTTCACTCAGATAATTATAATTCCAGTTCTCAAGGACTTAAGAAGAGTGAGAAGGATATCGTGAAACAAATTAGTACTTCGTACAAAGCACGTTAATTTTGTTAGAAGATAGCTATATTATTTATTAAAATGGAGAAAGTAAGCAAGAGCAGGGTAAGATTTAAGGATCGTTTCGTAATAATTACGTGGATAAATATTGAATTTGGAGAGAAATTACTATTTTTCATTAAAAATGCATCATCATTTTAATCCACTTTTGTTTCTAAAAATTTTTTTAATTTTTAATATATTCAATCATCAATATTACAAGGGTCTTGAATTTTATGTCTGTCCGTAGCAAAATGAATAATTGCTTTAAATTGAAAACACGCCTTAAAGTACCAAAACACATCGATCTCAAATATTCAATTTTTTATCTAACAGCTTAGTCTTGAGAGTATTGGCAAATGCTTTAAAAGCTTTTCCAAACAGTTTTTGAGGCGAAAGCTGTATAAACAGCGAAACCTAGTGCAATTAGTAATCCCAGGAAAGGGGGGGAAAAGCTCCATTTTGTTGAAAGCTCGTTATTGATTGCTAATCAAACATTGTCATTTGTTTGATGCCATTAGGTTGTAACCTTTCGAGAAAAGATACGTCGTTTCTTTCCATCCAGAACGATTATTGCCCGTACTCCAATGGAAATGGAAAATAAACTTCCAAGCATTTCAGTTCCCATGTATTATTAACTTCATCGTACACAAATTTTATTATTTATCCGTCACTTACTGTTAAATATACGACTGGGATACAACTTATGAAGTTCTGGCTCTATTGCACCAACCAAGTGAATGGTTAACGCAATATTCCCAATCAATAAACGTGAAATAATAATTAGCAGCGTAATCAAATTGCGATTGACATGGATATCCGCAAAGTTTGAGACCATCATCGCTACACAAATCACCTTAACAGCCAGATTTAAATATTTGTTTGGTAAACGTCCTTGTTCTCGTGGCGCATTATAATTTCACCAGCGCCGTTGGTCCCGGAACTTTGCTCGTTGACCTTTAATTCAATTGCCGTGACTTCTTTTTGCCGGGAACGCGAAATTGATACTGGCGGTAATTAAGGGGAGTTTACCGGGAAATTGCGATTAGGGCGTCGATAAGATAGACTGTCCAATTGGATCATGTTTATTGCCGCGGGAATACAAATGGGATGGAACACGCTTTTCCATCGTCGAGTCGCAGAATCTTGCATTGGAATTAACATAATATGGTATCTCTGACAGTCGGACGCTTTGTCGAAATTGAGTTGGACGAGTAATGATGCTTCAATTGAGAAAGTCGCGGGAATATGTATGTTGCCGACGAAGAAAGACAGTGAATGGATTATCTGTTCAAACAAGTATTAACGTGGTATGGTACCTGGAAAACATGAATGATGATTACTCAGCGGGATGATTTATCTGCAACGAAACATTTTATAAATTCTACTTACGTATATATATATATATATAGACTCACGAAACGTATATTTCGAGGACGTAAATTCTCAGCGAGGGAGCTACACCCCCGCGACATCTATTTGTTTAAAAATCCAACTAAACTAACAATACTGGGGCCAAGACCGTGTTGATCGGGAGCGTCTTCAAAATAACAGTTTCATCTAATGTATAAAATAAATACTATATATTAAATAGTTATAATATACGTATATATACGAAGCTCTGAAAGATTTACTATAACGATGAAGATATCAGTGGAAGAACGAGAGTATTTTTAACCTTTTTTTTATTCTTTTTTTTTAACCTTGATAGCTTATAATGAAAAAATAATTGCATGTATCTCACTGCCGAGAACCATTGTTTGCGTTGTTGTTACTTTATAACTCGCAAACTTCAGAATAGTTTCAGTGATTGTATCTGAATTCTTTAATACACACACGCGCGAAGAAAAAAAAAGATACACCAACTATTACTATATACACTTTACAGCATTTGAAAGATAAACTCCTTATCTTGTTACTTTTTTCAATGTAAGTATGATAAGAACGAAAAAGTATGATCTCAATTGGCGAGGGAACAGTAATTTTTAATATTTTAACTAGCTTTTACCTTAATTTATAGGGATATCGTAAATTAATTATGGTAATCATTTATGATAATGTTAAAAGGATTCAAGAAGTTTATGTTTGCATGTATACTTGTCATATATATCGCATATAGACCCCATATATGTCGATACATATGCCGTATATATGCTACGTATGTCGCCTTATATATATATAATATCATTGCGACATAGATGTTGATTTTTACATAAATACTGCTGCTATGTAAAATGAAACTTTCATTAAACAATTTGTTTAAATTAAACAACTTTTTTTCTGTGTAATTAGCGCAAATATAAGATTCCAATGATCCAGCATAATGTTTCGATTAATTTCCCAGAATGATCCTCAATCATTACGAAATTGATGGGGACTTTGTATCGAGTTATTTATCGGCGGCCGTAAATCCAAGGAAACAGCAGCGAACAATTTGTAACTCTTGAAGTTGTTCGATTGCTTTTTAAAACTGGCCGTTTTGTCTCTGTGACACGTCCGCGTAGTATTAAAGCGAGAATGTGTAACAAGTGCACTGTTATTGTTGCTGTCAAATGCGCGGGTAAGCGCGGCAACTGGCAAAATGTGACTCACCTTGGCTGCGAGCGGACACGGCGCGAAGAACCGTTGCCAGCACCAACAAAACCAGCACCGATTGCCATAACACCGCACCAACGCGCCGCGTACCACGCGAACCTAAGCACCAAATATCACTGGCCATCATGGACCAATTAGTTTGCCTCGCTTCACGCAAGTAAAGTCATGACAAAGTATGTTATTTGGCCGTGATGCCAACGTCACGGAGATCCTTACGCGCGAACCGCACGGATTCGACTAACCAACCAGACGGCCAGACACGGAACGACCGTTCTCGCCCGACCCCCCAAACCCCCTCGCCCCACCGTTCGTCCTTCGCGCACTCCGTTATTAACCCAGCGAGGCGATTACCGCGGAGGCGCTGACATCTCGTCGAGAAGCTCTTAGTTAGACGGAAAAGGTCTTGTCGATAAAGGGAATCTTACGCCGTCCGGTTTTTCACTTTAAAAATTATTGTCCCCCTTTTTTTCCCCTCCACTAAACTTTAAGCTTTTTGGAACAGTTGTGAAATGATGGTTACTGCGTTTGCCAACTGTTTAAAATAGATCAATGTATATAATGACCGTGTTCTAACTTAATTAAGATCTGTACGTTGATCGAAAGAAACATTTGGTATTTCTAACCAAAAATAAAATTAGTCATCACGTTGTTTTTTCTTCCATTTTCCTAAGGAAACACGTAGATGATATAGAGTTGTATTAAATATGAATCTATAAAAAGCATGAATTTGTATTTAATAGTCAAAAATTGTAAATGAAATGAATTAAATATAATATCATAGAATTTTAAAAACTAGTTTTATGTTTAATACAACTTATTTTAAACTTTTAATAAATTACATATATACGCAGATAGATAATTACTAGTATACAAATAACAAAGATTAGTTTTTCATTTGTTCCAGTATATTAACTTTTTTTGAATCAAAATAAACAGTAGATTAGGTAAACAAATAATGTTTCAACTTAAACACCAAAGTAATGTATCCAATCCAATAATAATTGCCAATTATTTAAACAATAATCGGCATTTAAAATAATTTCAAATATGTAACTCAATCAAAAGATTTCTCTGAATTTAAATTATTAAATATACTCGATGAAATTTTATTAAACATAGCGTAATTGAAATATGTTGGAAATGTTGGAAAATCATAATAAAATTTATCACTTTCAACTAACATTCGGAATTTAATGAAAAGCCCAGAAAATTAAATTCATACATTTTCATATAAATGTTTTTATCGGTGCATTTCGGTAATTAATAATGTCATTTTTAAACTCTATATAACTGTTTAGTGTTTGCGCATTTATGTCGTTGCATTATTAATTAAACTAATAACGAGTTTCAAGTTTCCTTGTCGCTGAATCTTGAAAGATGCCACGCTCCTAATAAGGGGTTAATAATCAATGATATATTGTTATGGTCTCCGTTAAGAGGTTGTATCAAGTTACAAGGTAACGGATAAAAGATAATAAAAACAGTTCTTTTTGATAGCGCAGTTACCCTGTTCGAAAACTTTATTATTAAATATGGGATCTCTTCTAATGTACTGGGAAAAATAACACAGAAAATATTGTTGTTTTTAACTTTGTTTTGATACATGCCAAACTTCGAGTAAATATTACAGTTTTTTCAAAGTTAAACAATGTTATGTTTGTACATAATACAAAAATTTCTTCCGCTTAAAAGAATACACCAATTTGCTGTGAAAAATTGACGTGTACTTAAATCATTGTTAAAAACAGAAATATTATATGTATTGTAATATCGTTGAAACTGAACAAAAATTTAATAATCTTTTAAACATTTCAGTCATTTTTTATTTGTTCGTTTTGAACTGCAGATATAATTTTTTAAAGGATAAGAAGTGCTGCCCGACTATATTGATCTTTTATTCTGAACAATTTTCCCTTCGATGCATATTTTATGGGACATTTGATATCGACTTTACAAACAGTCCATCTATGTAGACGGTTATGTAAAAAATATGAAAATCAGTATATGAAAATAGTTACAATGTTAATTTACATATGTACAAGCGTAAAATTATCTGAAATTATTTATTACGTTACATCGAATGGCTTTCAATTTTAGTGATGGAATTTAAATTACGTATATTGTGTTTGTATCTCGGACGGATGCATATCTCGGCGCAATAATTATCCTAATGTGCTTAAACTGACGCTCAGAAAATTAGATTGTTCAGATAATAATATAGATTATTAGACTAACAGTAGTGGTTTATACATTTTACAGTCCAATTTTTTTCTACTTTAATATATAGTATGATTGAAAAAAGGTGGCATAGAAAATTTAATATATGTGACATATATAATGACATATATGTCTCATATATACCCCATATATGTGATATATATGTTATACCATGTAAAAATCAATATATGTAACATATATGGCGACATATATATCTCAAATATGCCGCATATATATCACATATATGTGACATATGTTATACCATGTAAAAATCAACACATATATTGCACACATACATTTTTACCTGGGTAATGGAGGTATATGTATGTATAATACTAAAATATATAAATTGATTTGATAAAATACATTTTCTGTAAACTATAGTAATTTTTCCCAAAAATTTCTCTCAATGGGAAAGTTAGTAGAAAGTTTAGTTAATAATTTCACAAATGTTATTAAAATTATTTTGGAATTAATACAGAATTCCTTTATACTTTTAAAATGAATTTGATTTTTAAGAAGTTTAGAACTATAAATTATAAATTTTGGTGCGTTACATCCTTCGTCATAAAATATTGCATACCATCTTTCTATACAAAACCGTTTGTTTTTTGAAATGACAAATATCTGAGTCAGACATTCATTAGTAGTACACGGTAAAAACGCTTCAAAGAACCTTCGTCACATATACGTAATAACGAATTTAAAATATATTATATTTCATGAGAAAAATGTGCAAGCAGATAAATCTTAATATGAATCAGTGTTACACATAGAATCCTTCTTATGAAAAATGTTTATAAAATCCATAAATTTATAACCTCTTTTATTATTATGTATATCTTATATTTATACGGTATATAATAAAAGCCTATTCATTAAAAGTTAGTTAAATGTTGAATTATTAAACTGATCAGTTGAGTAATTCATTTCATAATAAAAGAAGTAACTATTTGTATGTATTTGATTTGAAAAGTATCATTTATAATGCATTGGGAAATCAACGTTCAGACTCATGAACTGAGAAATCCTTCGTGAGTTTATGTTCAGAACTCACGAAGAAATCCTTCATGAGAGAACTTCACGTAAAACAGAGAGGTGTGGTTTATTATTATCATCACTGTTCAGTTGCGCCTGGTTGCGCCGAAAACTAAACAACAGAAAACAGTAAATTGGTGGGGATCTAATTGAACCAATAGCGCAACTGTCGTTCTGTTTACGGACTAAGTTGTTAAACGTTTGTTTTTCTTTATTTCCTGCAGTCGCAAAATACGATTTGTTTGCGTTTCAAAGTGAGCGATATTTTCATGAAAAAACAATTCGCTTTATTTGTTGAACTATACGTCTTATTTTTTTTTGTGTGTGTTTTTCGTTTAGTTACATTATTTTAGTAGGCGTGAAATCATTCTTTCTCTCTCCCTTTGTTTTTTCCTCCCTTTTTTATAGTATTATAGTTATTATATTATATAGTATTATAGTTTTCCTTCCTTTTTTACTAGGAATGTAATGTTTTAATATACATAAATAATAACATTTAACTGATTAGCAATTTTACTGTACTGTAATGTATTTACTATCTGAATATGCAAGGAAAACAAACTGTGAATTTGTATTTTAAACGAATAGAAGAGATTTCTCAGTAACCACGAAACAATATTGATTAAACATAATGTGTAATGTACGGCTTGTAGATTTCAGTGATACGCCAGTATTGTTCACGATGGAGATGTGGCGAAAAGATTTCATTCAAAATATTACAAAATCATTGGAAGATCAAGAAGTTGATATTTCGGAGGAATTGATTAGTTTTCTGGTGAGTTGACACACTTCTTTTTTTGTTCGTATTAAATGATCAAACTCAAAACGCAATCACAAAGAAAGTGTGATTCATATTTTTGCCAAATCAATGAATTGAACAATGTTTACAACCGAGCGATAGTAAATTCACGTACAATGGTTTCTCATAAATAATAAATAACATCACATTGACAGCGATAAAAAAATGTGACTCACTGTGTTTTGTAGGTACAATTAACATTACTTAATCCCGACTCTCGAGCAGATAATGGTAAAATTGACGCAAAACGCGTTGCATTCGTCATAAAAAATATATTCTGCGATGAAAGCTTTGCAACGAAGTTGACTGTTATCAAGATGCAACTTTATTACATTAAAAATTATCAAAACCGAGGTAAATAAACGAATGAAAATTGTTATAACATCTATTCTTTATGTTATCTCATGTAAAAATTAACATATATGTGGTATATATGCACATATATGTATTATATATGGGCCCCATATGTGTGAACGTATATGTTTTACTAATGAATAATTTAATTAACTAATAATTTTGTTTTCATTTTTAGATGATATCATTACGAAACACAGACAACGATTGAGGAAAAAAACCAGCCCATTAATTAAAGAAATTTGCGAGGCAAATAAAATAGAGGATGACAGAAGTGCTCTGAAATTGTATCAAAAGATTATGATAGTGATAACGTTGCTCAGTGGTTTAGGAAAACCGACAGTTCCCGCAATTCTTCGGTACATTTCTTATATTGATTCGTTTCTCTGAAATTATATATACCTTCCCGTACTATTCTAAAATAAATTCTAATAAAGAATTAATTAAATGCATTGTTTCAGAGAAGTTCAAGCAGCCTTACAAAGCGTATTTCAGCCATCCGAAATATCCAACTTCATTAACTTATCATACTCAAACAAAGAAGAACATTTAATTGAACTAATGTGCATCGTAGCTGGAATAAGAATTTTTAATAAAGACTGCGAACGCGGCGGGGAAGGAATAGAAGATAGTAAAATGAACAGTTTTTAATTAATGCGAGATCTTGCTAGTAACTATGCATGGAAAAAATCACCTGAAGATCAACTGAAAACAGTTTGGCAAATTTTGTCTGAAAAGTTTCTGACCATGGTCTGGACAGAAACAACTGAGTGCATGCTTAGATATAGGCTGACAATCGCAAGTTAGGTCGTTATCAGTCTTTTTAAGTCTGAGTCTGCCAAAGGACTGGATAAAAAATAATTTAAAAAAAAAGAGTCAAAGTTTGCAAGACCGATATCAATTGATCTACAGGTAATTTTTTTCCACGCGAGGTAATAAATCAAAAAAGTTTAGTGACCTATGAATAGCTTGTTTTGATATCAATGTAATCATAATGAATGGTCATCTGATGACCTTGTGGGAAAACATTATGTTCTATTCAAATTCGTTATCAGTGATTAAAAGTTTGTTGACTTCAATGTTATTATTTAACGTTGGAAATTTAATAACTCAAAATGATATTATTTTTTTCTTCCTTTATTAAATTGTGGTTATTAAATTTGTATAAAATATGATTTATACAGTTAATTAAATGTATTTAAATTTAAATTGAAAATATTTGAATAATTAAATTAATTTCATTATGTTATATATTATCGGTAAATTAATTATATTTTTAATTGATTCTTTTAGTTCAGTTTTAATTTATTATGAATTTAATATAGTACCCCATATTTTGGAGAAAGTAGTCAACCGAACTGAAGCAACGATTATAGTTTCTCTGGAGGACGTCATGAGTAAAATCTATAAATACACCACAGCGGTGGAACAATTTTTACCGTGTTTTGCAAGTGGAACTTCTTTGGACACCGAAAAAGAGCAATTTTTTACAAAGGCCGTTGAGAAATTGACAAGTTTGCGCCAGGAAGAATTTTATATGAGGTGCGAATTCGAATATAAATGTATATTTGTCTTGCTAATTAACTTTATATATTTTACTTATGCTCAGAGTTAAAAAAATTACATTTTTATATTATATTAAAAATATTAAAATTTTTAGTCAAGTTATATTTTTGTACGTTTTTTAGTCAAGTGTCTAAAGCAAGAGAGAATTTGATATCATTCTCTTAATATTTAAAACTTGTTTATTGTAAAAAAAAGAATGCATTAGTCCGTATATTAGCGTTAAAATAGGAAAATATTTAATAAATGTTAGGAAGTATCGTTTTTAATATTCATCAATTTTATTACCTTAGAATAAATAATTCCTACAAAGTATTCATTACATTTATTAGTTTTGTTAATTGTTAAAAATTAATTTCTTTTAATATTTTGATCAAATAAATAATTTGGTAAAAATGAACATTTTCTTAATTATATTTATTGCGGTTTTCATAATCCGTGCCAAATGAACAATTAAAAATGTTCAATAATCATTCAATAAATTAATTTGATTGTCTTATGTTATGAAATTAAAGTTGTAAAGAATATTATTTAAATTTTTCAAATTTGCAGGAAAATACTATCGGATACCGAAATGAGCAAAAGGCAAATAAAATCCCTTTTAACTAATCTCCGTGAGCGTTTACTTCGTCTGCATGAAATAGTGCATTGTGCAAATGCAATTTCAACCAGCAAAGTTTATGTAAATGAAATCATTTGTAGGGCATTCAAATTCAATTACACATCAATTCAATATTATTTTATAAATTCAAAGGAACAAGAATTTTTTCATAATGAAATAATTTTTGCACCGAAAAAAGTATACAGACATATGTTTAATATCAGGTTGTATACTGTATATAGCTAAAATTTCCTTCAGTAATGTATCCTTATGAGAGATAGACATATATTGCACAAATTATTTCCATTTTTTTTATAACATGTGGTTAATTTCTTTACTACCATTTTAGCCCCAGTTTGTCAACTTGGCTGACATTTGGCTCAAATTGCAAGACGAAGTCATAGTCTTGAGTCAAGTAAACAAATTCCTCTTGGGCATGGAAAACTTCTGCACTATGGTATTTGTATATTTTTTCTTCTTTTATTTTACATTTGTATCTAATTAATTAAACAAGTATAAAAATGCAATAGATTTAAGAACAATCTAAATTTTTTAATTTCGAGTGTTTTTATTAATAAATGGTTTTGAAGGTATTATGTTTACATATAAACCTGCAATGTAAAAAAATGCTGAAATAATTGAATTTCAGGTAAGTGAGAAGGAAGATAAAGAATTAGATAACATGATACGAGGTGTCGATGTATTGACAGACGTTGATAGATTGAAGCAATCAATGGGAAAACTGATAAGTAAAATAATATTTCGAAAAAAATAGCGTTACATAAAATGCATTGAGAAAAAGAACAAAAAGTTATTTGAGATAAATATATTTTAATAAATTTTAAATAAGACTTTAATAAAAATTTTCTCAATGTAAGACACCTATAACTGATTTATTATAAAATTAATTACTAATTAGGTTGAAATGTTTTATATTTTTATAGCCAATTGCGGAGAATGTCGAATTGTGTATCCGAATGAAGTGGAAAATTTCGATAAATTGAAATTTGAAGTAAGACAATATGTTATACAAATAATTAAATTTGTTTCCGTTTATATTTATATTAATTTTTCGTTGGATACATTTTACATTAAATCAAATTTTGTTACAGTTTCTTGGATTTTGTTCAAATACTTTCCTTGCGGGAAAAGGGATTTTGATTCCTGGAAATCCAAATATGGGAATAATTGAATGGGAGGAAAAATATTACGTATTTAGTTCCAGAACAGCTGCTCGACAGTTTGGAGAAGATCCAAACAAGTTAATATATTACTGAAAGCTTGTAATATAAACGTTCTCTTTTCTGTTACTAAAAGTTTCTTTAAATGAATGTGGTTTAAAACTTAACGAAATTAAATGAAACGTACATATTAATGCATTTATAATAGATGTTTTTTCTTTATAATAAGCATTTAATAATTATTATTCATTATTTAAATTAAAAATACACTCGACTTTCACACATTTGCTTTTATTGGAACCGGAAACTTCCACATATTTGCTTTTCTGGTGCAGAATGTCACCGCGCAACTGCAATACTCGATTTCATTGTTTTAAATCTTATTGACATTTGGCGAGTTTTGTACTCATTGGTTCAGCAAATGTGTGGAAGGGGAAATAAGTGAAAAGCAAATGTGTGGAAGTCGAGTATAAATAAATATTAAAAGTATTAAAAAAGTATAAGTTTTAAATTTTGAAAACTTCAAAGTGAAAATATTATGTTTAGGAATATTAATATGAAAGTTGGTATTAATAAGTAATGGTTTTGTAGGCACGTATCTGAAATTTATGATTTCTTAAGAAGAAGGCCAGAATTTGTATATTTATTCGAAATATATGATACAATTAAGCAAACGCTTAATTTTGAAGAAGTGTAAGATTTTATTATTAATATTATTCAAATATAATAATTTGTTTTTTTAACATTTTTTAATTAATATAATAATTAGTCCAGATGAAAACGAAAAACAACGGAATCAAGAGATTCAAACTGACGTTCACATTTTGCAATCGAACATTGACAAAAATTATTCATCTAATATTTGGGAACATAGAAGAAGGGCTCTAAAACTAGTAAAATAAACTTTCATTACGATTTCCATTTTTGTCTTTCTCATTTTATTATCATTGCCGTAACATTTTATTTAATTTTCATAAATCTTATTTCAGACAAAGATTTTCCGATGCAGCACAAAATCTACTCAAACAATTGAGTCACATTTTCGAAATGTATTTGAAGTACAAGTGTCGCCAGCAAAGCATAAGGAAGTACAAACGGGTATTGATATCTCGATCAATACTGAAAGAACTGTATCTTGCATTATGAGACTTCGTGGTAAATCTTTACAATAATTTAAATTAAATTTTAAACTTTTATATTCGATTAATGAAATATAAACGAAATAAATAAATAAATTAAAAAACTTTAAAAGTTATACAGAATTCTTTCGTAAGCTTTGATATTTTTTAATTCAACAATTATTAAAAATAATCTTAAGAAGAAATACGACATTCTTTTCCTAAGTCTTCGTTAAGAATTACAAGCTTCATGATATCCCAAAGTTCAAAAGCGACAGATTTATATACCACATCTTTCTAGATTAAAACTTTATTTAAAATCAACTATTATTCGTTCATCTATTTTTATAAAACGGAAAATAAATACTAAAATACTAAATTGGGGGGAAAATATTGAAATGAGTATGAGAAATAAAGGAAAGGTCGAACAATGAAAATGCGAAATTTGTAAAAAAAACTGAAAGCAATAATTCTTTAATTCGACAATAAGAAATACATTCATGAAAAATTCGATCTATCGAAAGCCATCGATACTTCTTGGTCTTGAAACGTGTGTTAAGCTTTCTCAGTGTTTTCATTTTATCTTTTCAACAGCTCGAATAGGCCGCCAAGTTTCAAAATAATCAAAATATCAGCCAAGGTCAATCGACCCTGACCTCGAGTTCTACTTTTCGACACACAGTAGCATTCGATCAATCTGTTTTGTCTTCTTAATTTTTTTTTGTTATTATTATTTTTGTTCCATTACTTTTTTTACCTTATTCATTTCGCTTCGACCCTACAATTGCTCCCCCTTCCCTGCCCTCTCACTGAATATTACACTAACTTCAGCACAATCCTTTAAGTTAAGGTCAAAAATGTTTTTACACCAAAGATCCTACGATACGACGATAATTATTAATTACATTGTAAATACAGTAAACAAAATTACTGAGCGAACCTCGGCGTAAAATTTGTCTTTATTTTTCCATTTCTTTATAATCGAAACTCATCAATCATGACTAATGATTCACAAAATCAAGTCATAAAGGTTTGTTTTTAATAAAGTTATGAAATTAAAATTTAAAAAGGTTAAAAAAAAAGAGCAAAAATATTCTTTGCAAACAAAAAGACAGGTTTTGCCTTTACCAGTGATTACCGTGTAAAATAAATTTATCAAATTGTAATCTTACAATAGTAAACAAATGTACAACGAAAATGTAGTTAAAGAGGAAAAGAGATATGGAATTAACTCGAGTAGTTGATGAAAATTGCGAGCCAATGTTAATAGTGACGGTGGCGCCGCCCGCCGCCCGCCGCTCGGTGGTCCGACAATTTAATTTAAACAACAAATATCAACATAACTTTCTGTATAAATGCAAACTATGCATCGTATTAAAATGCATTTTTAGCTTAACTAAAAAGACCACTAGTGCAGCACAATACTGATAAGAGTTATTTTATTTATATTTTTATGGACAAAAAAAAATAAACCAGACAAATATGCATCAATAAGCATTTTGTAAAATACCAATCAACTTTTAATAATAAAAAACAATAAATTTTAGATCATTTGAGATAAGTTTATCTGCATATTGCATTTTATTAGTACAACTTGGTATAACATATATAGTGATCATGTGTATATAAAAATCCTACTACACATATGCAGATATATAATTGAAGCAAATTTCAAAAAATATATAATTTTTGGCCATGAAAAATTCATTTATCAGACCACAGTGCAGCGGTTGAAATGATATAAAAAGTGGCCGCGACTTAAGCAGCGCTGAAATGATGACGAAACTGGTGACGCGAAAAAAAATCATTGGATTAAGGTAAAATATCAATTTTATATAAATGGAATTAGTTGTTTTTATTTATTTTTATTAAATGATTTAATATTAAAGAATGTTTAACCATTTATATTTTTTTATAATAAACCATTTTTATATTGCGAAAAGAAAAAATTCTGTATGAAAGTATAATTATTATAATATTATACTATTATTGCTTGACTTCCCAAATTCATTTTTTACCAATTAGAAAACATTTTTGTTGTTTTAAGTTGAAGAACAATTCTTCTTTATATAATAAATAATTGTAACTTATGTTACAAACTTTTTGAAGTTAAATTATTTAATAGAAATAATTAGTTACTCTAATCTGGTAATAAACACTGATATTTTGCCTTAATAAGTCATGTTGGACGGGCTCTAAGGGCTCGGTGATGCCATCTGTTGCGTGTTTTTGTGATTGACAAATGGAGTCGCGGAACGCGTCGAGCCCGACCCGCGCGGATGAGTTATGTGTCTTAGTAATGGTGTCATTGACCGCGAGATGGAGCGCCACGGATTATGTCTCTTAAGTTAAACACGTGTTGGAGAGACGGAACGTGCAATTTAGTCTAAGAAGTGGTTCTTGAGGTACTTCATCATGCCAAAGGTTCGGAAGCGCTTTACGCCAATCACCTTTATCAGGTCATCATCGCAGAGGGCATACTGTTTGTTCTTCGGGTCCTGAAAGTCAAGTTGTTTAATGTTAGTCATTCTAAAGTTATGAATAGAAATAGAGAAAATGTTCTTGAAAGACGATTAATATTTGCTTTAAATAGAATTTTTAAAGCTGAGAATTTGCAGAGTTCGTTCAAAGAAAAAAAGCAATAAATGAACTGAGTTTCCTTTAGATATTAATGCCCTGTTGAAATTTTATATTTAGCAAAAAACATGTACAGATAGAAAATTTTTATTCAAATTAAAGTAGCATTTAAATTTTTTTCTCGAGCTTATAGAAAAGCCTTCATCTATTTATTACAGTTGACCTTTGAATTTCGATAAAAATAATTAATTTTAAAGTAATAAGTTCCTGAATTATATATAGTTATAGTTATTAAAATTTTCATTAGAGCATATTTACATAAAGATTCTTCTCCTTGATAATGCTCCAAATCTTTTTGACGACTTCATGTCGTGCCATTTTTTCGCAGCCTACAATAGCAGCAAGCTCAGGTGATAACGTGATTTGTCGAATGTATCCACTACCCTTGCCTTTGCCACCGCCACCACCACCACCACTCTTCTTACCACCGCTGGCGTTCTTTTTATTCTTTGCCCAATCCTCGTCGCTGTCGCTATCACTGCCCTTCTTTTTTCCTTTCTTACCAGCTTTACCTGTTAATGTTTTAAAATTTGTCTTATTTAAGAAAATCTAATATACATATATTTAATAATGACTTGAAAATGATAGATTAACTTACAATTATTAGACATTTTTATAAATACCACACAAATAATACTAACAATACGTATTTCAATAAATTTAAGTATCAAATTTATCAATTATATTCATTTTTTCCAAGTATTAGATTGAAATTTTAAACTTTGCGTACTTGTAAGATACACAACATTTATTCTAGTATCTTAAAAAGTTGAAGATATGCTCACTGTTGCCATGAGTTACCAGTTTATTAACGAATTTCGTAAAAATCTTTACGCTTTGATTCAATTGAACTATATTTTAACTGTTCAAAAATAATTGAGTTTTTCAAGGTACAACTTGAAAATTTTTTAAAGTTTTTAATGGATCTATCCATTAACGAATTAGTCAAATTTGATAATAATTTGATACCTTTTTTTGGAGCGGGCTTAGCCTTTTTTGGGCTGTATTCTTCATCACTGGCATCTTCGTCACTGCCACTTTCTTCATCATCAGATGAGCCCTTCTTGCGTTTAGTTGGAGCTTTTTTGGGGGGACCACGCTTGGCTGGTTTTTTCTTTTCTTCCTCTTCGGAAGCTTCCTCCTCCTCCTCCTCTTCTTCAGCTTCACCGTTGTCAGACTCTTCACTTACAGCCTTCTTCTTCTTCTTACCACCATCTGGTTTCTCTTGTAGACATTCAATGACCAAGTCATCAACTTCCTTTTTCCTGAAAACAATGTTTATTTTCAGTTTCAGTGCTTATATTGATATTAAAGTTATTTCATTTATAACTTTAAAAATTAAAATATATAAAATATATTCTATATATTGAATAATAGTATACTTATTATTATATTTGTTTCTTTTATTATTATAATAGAGTGAGAAAAAAATATAAAATTATTATACTTTATCAAAAAAATGGGAACAAAGTTTTTTTACAAGTCATACTTATTAATATTAGAAAAAGAGTTTAAAAGATAAACAATTAGTTTTATTACATAGGACTCCTCATTTTTTAATACATTATAATAATTATTAAAACTGTTTTGTCAATGTACACTTTTGACTGATAATTATGTTTTTTTCCCTTAAATTATTTTTTAGTTTAAAACAAACTTTATTTCTAATTTTATATAATTGTACTATAGATTCATGAATAAACTTGTATTATCAGAAGATGAACGAGATGACATACAATATTTGTTGCCATACAGAGAATCTTCTTTTTGATTTTGGACACGATGAAACAACATGCTGTGGAATTAATCACAACAAGTGTTTTATCAAGTCCTAGTTATTTTTAGAAATTTTTATTATTTTACCTTTCTGTTAAATCAATATCAAGCTTCTCCTCAATTTGTTGCCTCACTTTTTTGGCAGACATGGTGGTTAAATCAGCATCCTTGAGGATAGCTAAAACATTAAATTAGATATTACTACAAATGTTTTTTACGACTTATAATCCATGCATATACATATACTTTTTTATGGTATTATTAATATTATTCCATTTTTATTTATTTTCTTTTTACAATGATAGTTTTTTAAAAAAATTCATAAACATAGTTTTTAAATGTTATGTATTTGGGAAATTTTTTAATATTAAATTTATAATATCAGTAATTTTATAAATTTAACATAAATTTCATAAAAAAATTAAAAATGTGCTTTTTATTTTATCAAAAATGTTAATTTTAATCTGAATAGTTTATATAATTTTATTTATTTTATCATAATCATCTACATTTCCTAAGGTTTAACATTTCACTTTTTCTAATAAAAAATAACGTGATAAATTTTATTATCAAAAATATTTGTTAATAATTTGCACAAGTGCGCAAATATTATTTAATTTATAATGTAAAAAACACAATTTGGTTAAGGTAAATTCAATTTCTGCACTTCATTAAACCCAATAAGGGCGCCACGATCGCTCGAATAACAATATAATTAATCGAAGTAGAGCTGGGCACGACTAGCACACATCTCGTTTATTTGCATCGATCCCGCCAAAATTCAAACCTCGCTACACCTCCTTATAAATCGTTCCTAAAAATAATCCATCCGACCGTCATTTCCCCTTCATTGCTTATTACTTTTCTTCAATCATGATTCAAAACATCAAGCACAAAATTCAAACGCAAAAAATCAATATCATTTTCTGCGAAACTCCGTGGCCGTTAAATAACGAACTGCGCGCGCGCAAGCGGCGCTACGCATTAAAAGCCGAGCAACCTTTTTGGAAGTCAACGATGCGCAAAGAAATTTGATAATCGAAAATTCGTCATTATCGACGAAATAAACGAAATCGAAACAAACAAACAAAAAAAAAATGTTTCCAGGCGTAACAGCGAAGTTCAATGCGCGCCATCAGGTGCTGCCAACCGTAGGACAATAAATCCAGTTTATTTATTTTCAAGTGGACCAATTTTCTTTTTTTTTGCGATTTTTGTTTTAAAAGCAAAACAAAAGAAAGCAAATACTAAAACAAACACAGTTCACATTTTCTGCTTAAAAGACCTTAAAAAATGCTCTTTAACATTTAATGTTTTTAATATTTCAACCTTTAAATATAAATAAAATTTTTTCGCCAATAAATCTAACACAAAAATATGATAAACAGAACTAAAAATAAAAAGAGTAGAATATTAGAAAATTTATTTTAATATAGAAAAGGAAATGGAACTAAAAATAAATCTCGATCAACAATGGCCGGCACTGACGTGTCAATTAGAAATTAAATAAAAAGAAACAAACGCCGATCGAGCAACAATAACAAAGTTTTTCATCGGACGTACGATAAGTTATAATCGCTTTCTTCGATATAAATAGGAGGAAGCGTGCGGGTGTTGGCAGCTCTGCGACTCGGAAGACGCGTCATATGCATGCCCCGCAAGGACGCCTCGGGAAAGTCGACTTTTCGACGATAGAAAGCCGAAACGGCCCTCGTCCACCGAGACCGGAATTAATCAGCGAAAAATCGCGAATCGCGCGGCACTTACGAAATCGAGACGCGTCGCGCCCAAGCCCGGGGCCATACGTGGGAGATCAGTATTGCCGCGTAATGGCCGGCGCGCGAGGCACGCCAAAGTGGCGGAAAAGTGCGCGCTCGCACGTATAAACTCGTGCTTTTGTCCCTGGTACGGCTCATCTGGGCGAGGTCGGAGCGGATCCGCGAAAAAATCCGACCTCGGATACGCACACGCGCAACCGCCGAACACAGTAAATTTCAAATTATCACCACTTACCGGTAATCTCCTTGCGAAGTTCTTCCTTCGTGATATCTGACATGGCTCGCGTGCGTCGATGCTCAAAGTTGTGCGTCTAGCTGCCAACTGAGCGCAAGCCGGTCGAGGCGTCCAGATTCAAGGAACAGGCCGACCCCATCCTTCTCTAAGCGCCGTAGGCCAGCGCGCATCCGACGAGGACAGCGAGAACGTTCGTACCGCAAAGAACCGGTGGCTCCCTCGGCGTCCGTTGGTACAGGCCCGAACAAAAGTAATGGCCGAGAACATTCGCGACATTTCGCCGTATAACTTCCGATCGGTTGACTTTCCGGCCAAATAATGTACACCGAATCGAGATAGTTTTTCGCGGCCGATATTTTTCGTAGGACGCCCCTGGTCGAGTGTCGCGAAAAAAGCTACCCGATTCGGCGCGCCGTTTTCGCCGACTTATCGCGCTGACTGTACGCCGAGCAGCGGCGTCCGAGGCACAGCCTACCGCCATAGTTGCTGTTATTACTCGGCCGTTTTTCTGGGATAATCCGAAAACGCCAACAGCCAGGGCATTTTCGGCCGGACGAAATTGAGTCGATTTTTTTATCCGCGTAGTTTTGTCCAAATGCCCCGGCAGCGATTTTGCGAACCGGCCAAAGTTGACCGAGCTATCGCTTTCCATGGAGTACGATTTGTCGGGGTCGACTGTACAGGCCAGCGTCGTACAGTCGCATCATGTGACAATTATACCGTGGCTGCATTTTTCAATGATTCGCTGGATACGCGAGGACGGAGATGAACGAATGAACGTTCGCGAGAAATTAGAGATAAACGCGAGCCATTTTCGTTTCATTTTTGTTTCTTTTTCCTTTTTCGTCGGTTTCGTTCTCTTTGATTTACGATTTTTAGAAATGTTTCGAGCGTTTTTGCACAACTTTTCGTCGTCGATTGGTTAATGTTGATGTTTCTCGATTTTAGACTGTACTCTAAACAGGCGACCCGATGCAGCTGACGTTTATAATTCGCAAGATTGCGTATAGCAAATGCTCCGGCATTGTTGTTAAAAAATAATAAGAAAGAAGAAGAAAAAAAACGTCGGTTTCGAAATTGTATTTCATCTGTGTCATATTCGTGATTTGTTTATTATGTTGATTATAACGTGACTAAAATTGTGAAATATTTACAGTCGATTGCAGAATATAATAACAACAATAACAATGACAGTCTTTTAATACTAATAGATTTATTTTATTATTAAAAAATGTAAATACCATTTTCGTTAACAAACATTTTGCTTGTTAATTTTTATTCCCAGTTTTTTTTTACATTTATTTTATTTTACATTGTTATTAGCAATCTCGAATAATTCAATAAATGTTTTCTGGTTAGGTAAAATCTATTTCTAGTTAAATTAATTATTTTCAATTAATTCACAATAATATGATACATCGTTAATGATTATGTATTAAAAAGAATTTTGCTTCCTAATGATAAACTGATTTATTAATAATTTACATACGACGAGAGATTGTTATCAAGATATAATAATGTACTTTGTGATAACATTTTGATAAATTATTAATAATATATTCTAATTTTATAATATTTCATAAATATATCCTATCTCAATGTCAATATGTACAGTTCACAATTTCATTTTAATTCCATATGAAATTTGACAAAAGGTCGCGTTGCATTAGCATACACAAATGAGCAGTCGATAAATTTTGGTCTCTTTGTTGATCAATCGAGGAAGGAGAAAAGTGGTTCGAGAAATCGCACAAGTATTGATACGAATGGAGATACGTCGAGCTGACTGTATAAACGTTTCGTAACATCTCGCTGTCATTAATTTATAATTAACTCCAACATAAAATTGGAATTCATTAAAAATAAAAAAATTATAAGTACATTTTATTTCTTTAGATATTCTACAAATTATCACGAACAACTAATATTTATCATTTCAATGATTAAAATCGTTAAATGCAATGCAACAATATTATTTTGCATTTATTTCGAGTTTAACAATTACGTATTGTCTGTGGATTTTTAGTTTTGTTCATCGAAATATTCATCAGCACGTGCCCGTACTTTTAGTTTTCTACAACGCTTCGCAGGTACATTAACTGCAAAGAATCTCACCGAGGTGCTATTGATTGGAAAAGGCGATAATTCCGAAAGTATACGTTATCCCGCCCAGATACGTTCACATAATCGTTGCAATTTTTCATGATCTACAATTCTTCTTGGATGCGCCTTGCGTAAATTTTACTTTATCTATTCGCTGCGTAGAAATAATCGCCGAACAATGGCGATTAATTTCCGAGCGGAGTGTACCCGAACATGGCAGACACGTTTTAAGCCGAATTTTCCAGATATAAGCAAGAGACATTTATTTTTTCCCGCCTAGCGAAAGCAATTGTCGAATTATTGGCGGTGACTTTTGTCGACGAAACGCCCCCGTTCGGTATTATTTTTATGATTTCAGTTTTGTCTTTGGGAAATATGATGCCGCCGCGGATGTTTGAACCGCCGACATGACCGATGGTGGTTTCGCTTTCGTCCGCCGGTATTTTATTTTATTTAACGCCGCGGCATTATTATTATTTATCCCCGCGCGGCGATAATCTGGCTAATATTTTTGGGCATTTTTGCGCAGAGATTTTTCGATCAATAAGTCGCTCCTATGCACGGGGGCTTTTTGTTAGTTGTCAATAATATTTATGATATTACTTTCCCTCTTTACTGGCGTCACTTCCGGTTCGATTACTAACAAAACTTGTTTACGAGTTAAAAGACAATTGGAAGGCTTCGTAGGTCTTTTAAAATCAATTTATGATTTTTCGAATAATGATTCTCGTTTTAAAAGTTTGTTTTAAGTAATTCGTTTTTACTTTTATCCGATACATTTTCTCTTTTGTGGTTCAATGTATTGATATTTGTAAGGAATTCGTAACGCCATCTCGTATTCGATTCACCGAAGTTTCGGAATATCCAGTGATTTATTACTCTTTGTTTGAGAATATTCGGATAAAACAGTTTAATTTTCTTTTACACAATAGAAACCTTGAAATTATTATTATGTTTTTAATTATAAATTTTCTATAATTATACAGTATGTCGTAAACAAAATTCTAATTATAATTGATTCAATAAAGAAATTCTCTGCTTTACCGATAATTGATGTCATGGTAAAATCGCTTTACCCATTTCTTGATATAAAAGAATGTTATTATACAACTGTTATACGTATTATAATTTAATAATTTTATGAATATTTAATTTAGAACTAATTACATTATATATAATACGTAATTACTATTACATTTGCATAAGGTAATACTTTGAAATGAATTATCATGAAATGATAACGTTACGATTTTATCATAAGCTGATTGTTTGAGTTGTCTAGTTTGTTCGTTCCCTATTCCTATAGATGGCGCGTAAATATCCTTCAAAATATGTTTGATTTGAGGTTTAGATGCGATTCGGCCGGTGGGACACGAACTTATAGTTCTGGGATTATTATTGCTATTTGGTTGCACCATGACCTCCTTTTACATGGAGCTCATGCAACGTTACTAACTGATTGTGAAAACATTGACTCGAAAAACTAACGACATTGTAATATTCGCAGGAAATGCATTTACGAAGTTGTTTCTTATAAGGTTGAATCGAAAATTGTTGGATAATTGTATTGTCTTTTATTGAATTATCCAAAAATAGTTAGCGTTGCATTATAATTTTTTGTTGTATTTAAATTACATAAAATTAACTTGTTAAGTTACTTTTAAACAACCAAAAAATAAAAATCTGAATATATAGAACTGAAAAATAAATTGAAAAATTAAACGTTTGTAATATTGTCTATATAAAAAAGTAATGTTTGTGAATATTTAGAAGGTCAAATTAAAGAAATAAAAACGATAATATTGTTGGTTTACATTTAGAGGGCATGAGAATGACTGTGAATATAAAACAAAAACAAAGTCAGCTTACATTTTGTTTTTTGATAACGTTTCATTTTTCAGCTCTATAAATATATAATCATTTTTTGATATATTGTTTAACAAATTATTAATTGCTCTTGTATAATAGATCATATTTTAGTTTATATTACGAAAATTTTTTTGGTATTCCACAAATAGATTTTACGTTGTTATTACTTTATAAACAATCATGAAACTTTTTTTCACTTTAATGAACATTTTTTCACAGAATATGTGACGAATTTTTTTATTTATAAGCATATAATAAAAAATTAAGATTTTAATTAAAAGCTTATGCAATTTTAAGAATGTCTACTATAATTAATTTGAGATAATCGCTTTATAAGCAGAATAATTGTAATATAAATATTATTGTTTAAAGAAATTAACATAATAATAATGAAACGAGATTAATTTGAATTTGAATTAATTAAAACTTAATTACCAGAAGATTATTAGATTTTAAGAAACTGATTAAAAAGTAAATATTTCATTTTGCTGAACAGAAAAAAGATTAAGCGAACATATGTTTTAACGTTTTCCCTGAAACTTTATCCTTTCTGTATCAGAATTTTTCATTCATGGCAAGAGGATAGAGTTTCAGAGAAAAAATTCAAACGCTTGTTCGATTAATGTTATTCATGTTCAGAAGTGAAACGGGTGATTTTTAATGGACGTGTTTACTATAAAATTTATATTATATGACAATTGTTTTTGTATTTTTATAAAAAAACAAATGTCATAGATACTATATGCATTCCTAATTTTATTTTATAAAAGTTATCCAGCAATGTTTTCACACTATAAGCACTTTATTAACTGGAAAGAAAGTAAAGTAATAACAATAATTATACTCTGACAATTTTTATACTTAGTTTTAATAGTAAGAAAACAGTAAAACTTATATCTGAAAAATGTAAACAAATTGTTTTGACAGATTTAGTAAACTGCAAGAATATATCAGAGTTTATCAGAAATAATCGGAAAATTTGCCAGAAAAATTGACAGAGAAACATTTATTCACAAAGGATAAATGTTGACTTTTACATATTACCTTTTTATGTATTTAAAGAAAATACAATATAAAATAACATCCTAATAGGGAACACACAAGTGGAACAACACGAATACTATACTCGCTTCCATTTTATTTCATTATACGTCAACAATGCATTAGGCCGATGACTTTTGCACCTATATCGTACATTCAAAACACATTTGTGATACGCCGAAAATATTGTTTACCATTAGAACAGGGTCGCCGAGTTGTTATTGTTATTGTTACTATAACCATTCCGACTGATTAACGGCCTTGAACGGGGCACACGAGGATGCAAGACTGCCGGGCTTTTTTTGCCCTCCTCCTTTTCTTTTTTTCCTTTTTTTCTTTTCGTTTCGCATCACAACAAAGGCGAGGCGCGCGAGTAATGTTTGAACTTTTAACAACGATTCGCATCTTGAACGGCCTATGTCCCTCTTTGTCACTCGTTATATCGGTGCATTTGTGTACGCGAGCGTGTATACGTTCAGCCCCTCGTCACGTGTACGTGTCAAAATCAATATTTGGCGTCACTGGGTTATGATAACGTAGCTGGCTGTCGCTAATGTATATACGTGTGGGTGCACATGCAGTCCACTTGCTTTCACGGAATTCCACCGCAAGTATCGACGGAGCCGCGTGTGTAGGTGGCGCACACGCGTACCCCGTCCAGTCCGTGTGCTCGCAATGTTCTTCACTGATCGAATTTAATCCCACCGATAATGCGTTCTGCCACTTGTTATAACGCAAAGCCATTTTCTTTCCGAACTTGGCCGTTTTTGAATGTTTCCGAACGCCCGGCGAAATAGTCGCGGGCCAACGCCGTTAACCTTGGGAACCCGTAATCGTAAAATAAGTTAGCATTGTAACTTTTGATAGGAGGAATCATTGTCGGAATTTAAAGCAGCAATTCGAGTCAATAGAGTCCGCCAGGGTCGGACGTGTCGTTGTTTGGCGAAGGCTGAAGTTTAGCACTGGAAGAGAAGAAGAAGTTGATATTTATTGTAGACGTATAATGATGTTGAAGGGAAAGGTTAAGACATTTTGAAATTGAACCAACGTGTTTACTTACACCGGTTGTTGTTGTTGTAATGTGATTAACCTACTAAAGTGGCTTTTTTTGGTTTGAGAACGAGGTTGGGAACAATGATAAGAGAAAGAAACAAAAATGTCGAGTTAACGTGAGGGTGTAAGCGCTAACTATTAATTTAAGGTATTCTTTGTTTTTATTACAAATATAAAAGTAATAGATATAATTGCTTTAGACCATTTTCTGAATTTGAGAGTTTATATATATATGTATGTTTCTTTTGCAATTGTTAATGATTCGTTTCATGTATAAAGTATTATTGTTCTATTAAATTCTATTTAATTATTCTATTAAACTAAGAAAAAGAGTATTATTCTACTAAACTAATTTCAACATTCTAATGTTTATCATATTAAACGATATCTTAAAAACTTTTTTGAAATGAAAAGCAATTTTTACTACCAATATTTTACAAATTAAAATTACCGTTCAAATGTAATAAACTGATAAAAAGTTGTAGCTATAATTTTATTTCAAACTTTTTACAAATTTTATCGGAAAAGTTTACAAATCATTTCATTTTTATTAAGTGACTTGATATAATTAATCAATACTACTTATTCTTTTGTTTGATCGTTTTTTATGAAATGCATTCCAATATTTTCTCATCGAAGCGCTTATTAATTATATTAATATTTCCATATCAAAATTGGAAACAATAATTTCGCTAACTCCACTTTTCCCTCTTCATTATTGATCATCCTTAATTGATTATCTTCTAGTTACTTATGTTATTAAATTACTTCCATTTGTCAATTCCTATTTTATACTTGTTTATAATTTATTGCCTTCCTTCTTCTGCTTTTATTTTGTAATTTTCAATTCTTCATTTATTTTAGCATTCAGTGAAATATGCCTTTAATTTTATTACAGCTGTATTTGTTCAGTTTCATTCGATAGATTCCATTTCATTTCGATTTCAATAGAATTAATAATTTTATTGATTCCACCTGAAGTCTTTTGTTATATTTATCTCTTTTTCTTCTTCACGGTTAGGACTCAATAATTTTTATTAGCGTAATAAGAGTATTTACATTTTTATGTGCAGAACTTTTATTTTCAGAATATATGTATCAAAACGAGGATCTAATTAGGTTTCCAAATCAGGACCAATTATAGATTGTAACGTATACCATGGAATAGAATATAACGCAAACCGTGGAAATAGCCAAGGTCAAGAATACTGATTAACCGATTACCCAGATAGGAAAATATCTGTGACTTCATGCTTGATTTTCATGGATAAAGTTTGGGAATTGTGACAGGACTCCGTCATCACTGATCTCATATATAATATGGACACATGGATGCCAGATCAGGGGCCTATTTCTCCCCGAATTCAATTTATACCAAGGACCGTTCATCATAAATCATATGAAGATTCCTCGTTGTTAAAGGTTTTCGTTGATTAACAACGTTGATGATTCTTATTGACATCGTAAAAGTGCGATAGATTGTCGTACACAACGGCGGTATTTGGAAACAAAATTTGCATAACCGTTTCGTCACTGCGTTAACACCCATTGTGTAGGGCATAATACTCTACGCCTAGTGTGTGTACTTCGAGATGACAATGTCCCGTTAATAGCCCCATCGCTATGCGGGCTTGCTTCCTCCCTAATTCCAAGGTATCTCTGATTCGAGATACGTCTAGGCTCTTGATCCTAGCTCTTGACTGTCTCTTGCTCGCAGGACGAGTACCTTAATGATTTTGTTGCACATTCCATCGTCTTTCTAATTTAGATATTGATAGTTATTGCGAATAATGAATTTCCACCACGAATTCCTCCATTGATTGCAATTTCATTTTTACAATATTTCTCGTCGCTTTATTAATTAAATTATCATTCGTAATGAAAATTTTATTAGCAATCGGATATCTTTAGACATCAATTAAAGTTTTGTAAGTTAATTTAAATTCTTCGCAATGATTAGCAATTTTTGTTAGAATAATTGCCAAATTTTCATTTTAAAAAATATTATATTAATTTCTAATATGTATGTTTATTTATTTTTATGTATAATATAAATACATACAATTTGTTTAATCTTACTTTACGTGGATTCAATGTACGAAAATATTGATTTTTTTTGCATACAAATAATCTTCATACCTTCCTTTATGGACGTGCACAAGAAAAATGTTGAGAATCTCATATTTTTGTTTTTCTAAACGTTTTTTTTTTTTCATAACGGTGTCAGGTAACTTTGTAATGAAATAAAAACTTAAAATCGATACATCTCAAACTTTATTCGACACGTTTTCTAAACTTTGGGACAATACTTCGAGAAAAGTTTACAACCGTTTTTCATGATTTTTGGTTCTACTTCTTCAAATCTTGTTTCTTTCAAAAATTATAGTAAGGTAAACAAAGAATATCTCACTTTTCCTATTTTGTTCACTTATATATAAACCTATATAAAAATTTTCCATGAGTACTCATGTACAAAATATCGCTCGATTACATATTTCACTTAATATATTATTATATTAACTTATCCAGGGCAAATTCATAACTGATATCCGATGTTGACTTTCAAAATCATTTCTCCCAATCATTTCTCTTACCCCAACGTTTCCATCAGAAATTGATCGACTTTGTCATCTCGATTGGGACGTAAACGTGCGGAGCGGCATTGTTCTTAAAGCGCGCGTTCATTTGATTTGTTGAATTTTTGCGCGCGTTCCGAGCGGTGCGTACGATATAACAGCGCGGCGGAGCGATATCGCACGCTCACTTGGCACAATGGAGCCTACTCTCGGCGTATATAGGTACACCATCTCATCCATGACACGGTTCTATTACATTTTCGTTGTAACGAGAGGAGCGAGGCAGGCGATGAGGGGTGTTATACGTAGACACGGATAACAGTACAGGGTAAGCTGTGCAAGGGGGTCGGGGTGGGTTTCGCCTGCTCGACGCCGAGCAGGTGTATTGCTGGCGTGCACTCAGTGCCATGTAGCACTTGCACGAATGCGCTCTTTACATCCGGCACGGCGAAACATGGTCGAAAATGTTTCGCTACGTAACCGCGATTAGCGCAAACTCCCGTGCCTCGCCGACTTTTTTTCTCACCCCCCCCCCTCCCTTCCTCTTCCTTTACACCCGTTCCTTCCTTTTCTCCGCGGCGCCATTCATCGAAACCTGACTTCGCGCTGATACACCACCTGTTTTTTTTTTGTCCCTTCGCTTACTTTTTTTTTTCCCCCCTGTTTTGATTCCGGCTGGTTTTGTTTTTAACCCGCTTCGTCCTGATTGGCGGGGGAGTTCCGTTGGTTTTCATAATTAAGGGAAAAGTCGTTTCTTACGCGTTGCGTCTTTGATATGAAGCGGGGGTAGATGTTTTTACTTTTTTCTTCCCTGGTGTTTTTGTTTTTTTTTTTCCTTTTTTTCGTTATGGGAGGTACTTTTTGTTATAGAAGGTGACAGCAGGGGGCGCGGATAGTTTAATTGTATCGTAACGCAGCGTTTTACGAATGTTTCCCATTTACACAACGACGTATTTTTTTCAATTAACAATCTTCACCCGAACAGTTTCGCTGGACAAATTATATACTTTTATTTTAATTGATAATTTATTTTATTTTGTTACGAATTTTTGCTTTAATTAAAGTCAAATACTTGGTTTCCGTTAATCATAATCTTATGTTATTATTTTTGTTTTGATTGATGCCAAATCAAAATTTAATTTTATACATTAAAAGTAACATAGAACTGAACAATGAACTTTTTTTCAATTTAGCAAGTAAAAACAACGTTTGTAAATATTTGAAAACTCAAATTAACGAAACAAAAGCAATAATATTGTTTATTTATATCTAAAGTGTATAAGACTGGATGTAAATACAAAAACAAAGCAAAGTTTGTTTACATTTTGTATCTTGAAAACATTTCCTTCTTCAGTGCCATTGTAATAACACTGTTTTTTTTTCTTTCCACGCAATTATTTCGCGACTTAAAAAGCACCGAATAAGTAAGCGAGTCATTTGCAAAAGTTACATGTTTGAGGAGAGATAAAATCGTTACGAAAAGACTGCGTGCGACCGAGATGCGTCGGTGAATTCCAACGTGTCTCTCACCCTAATCATTTCCTACGCTTTGGCTATTAATTTTCACGTCATCTACGCTTGTTTTCCGGCCGCGGTATTCAAATCTCCCTATATTTTCCGATACGCAGGCGTATTTCGCACATAAATGTATCCGGACATGTTACCACACGTATATATATCGAATTGATTGTACACTCGGTAAGAAACATTTCAACAAACTTATAATTACAGGCTAATTAAAGGAAGATGTGAACGAACATTGTAAGCAATACTGTAATTAAATGTAAAAAATCTATATTAGAAAATTAAAATGTCCGAGGGAATAAACTGAAGGAGGAAAGGACTGAAGGAGGAAACGTTTTCAAAATAAAACGAGTCAAGAATGTTTGTAAATATACAAAGGATCAACAAAAGGTGATAAAAACGTTGTTTACATTTGGATGGACGTAAATATGGAGTAAAAACAAAATAAAATCCAAAATAAACATGTAATGTTTGTAAATATACAAAAGATTATACGAAATGGCAACAATAACATTTGTTTGTTTACATTTGAAAGGACATTAATGCAGAATTCTATAAAGAACAAAAACAAGGTATTGTTTTCGTTACATTTTGTTTTTACTTTGCAATATTTCCTGCTATATTTAAGTCTAATTAAATCTGTGCTATAATTAAATCCAGGAAAATCTTAAGAAGCCTTCATTAAATCACAATTCTACCACGAAACTGAAGAATCAAATGTTATTACAATTGAGCGTATAAAAGACAATGTTTGAGAATATTTGGAAGGTCATTTTAGTGCAATCAAAACAATAATATTATTTATTTGCATCCAAAGGACATAAAAATGGCTGTAAGTACCTAACAGAAACAAAGATATTAGTCAATTACTAAAATATAAATTTCATTTCCCACAGTTCAGTTACTGGAAAATAAGTACAATGAAATAAGAAACAAAACTTGTTTACAATTTGTATATTTAATCAATTTTATTCAACTCGATGAGTTTTACTTAGGTTGATTTCATGTCAGGTCAACTTTTCATCCACTCTCCATAATTACTAGAACAAAACGAAAAGTGGGATCGCTTTTCCAACAGTTGACTTTTTCTATTAACTATATATCTTTCTTTGCGCGGGCACACCTGTAAGCGCTATTAGTTACGCAAACCGGCAATTATTCGATCCCCATTGTGCCAATTAGGACGCAGTTAATAAATTTTTAGCTCGCGTTATCACTGAAATTTCATTCAACCGCTCGCCTGGCTTGAAACTGACTCAAGGTTCCCGGCGTCGCAAGGAACCTCGATTGTACGTGTGTAAGTAGATGGCGTACGTATCTATCGTGTCTTCTATTGCAAGGGACGCCTGTTGCTACGCAGATAAGAACCCGTGCGAGCCTCCGTATTTTCGATTAGTTTCAACTTTCCTACTCCATTACCGGCGCCCCTCGGCTCGCGCGACTCCGCGATCCAATTGAACTAACGAGTTTATTATACCCTAAATAATGGACGTTAACAAACTTTTTCAATTTCGCTTAACGCCCGCGCAGTTTCGATTACCGAAACGACGCGGCTCGCTTTCCATATAGCTGCGAGGTTCCGCAACTTCTGCGCTATGTGTGTCCCTTTGTAATTTACATGATTCGTTGAGGCGGCTTTCAAAGAAACGACATTTCTTGCCGCGCCGTTATTCAATGGGAAAAGCTCATAAACGCCCCGAACGTTCGACGTTTCAAGTTTTTTCATAAACACTTAAACCCGAAGTGCCGGCTGAAAGCTGAAATAACGTCGAAAATCGATCCTTTCATTGCCAATGATTACGATCTTGACGTAGGATTGATTTATTTTGAAGAGGTGGGGTGGTTCACTCGTTCCTTCGGTTGGTCTGGTAAGAGAAGACGTGGAAAATTGAGTAAGGTAGTTGGGAAGATGGAACTGATGATACCCCAAAAAAAGAGTGGTTCCAATTATTAAAACAGTACACCTAATTTGCAAGGATTAATGGGAGGTGTTCTTCGTCAGTCGAAGATGGAAGTTAGAAGACCTTGTGTAACAAGTGGTGATAATCAAAGGTAGTTTAGAAGCTCAATTCCAAATTTCCAAATCTCTTTCGGTGTTCTAACCTTATTCAATTTGTTTTTCCTTATCTTTTTCAGATTCTCTTAACTGAGACAGAGATGCTGGTCAGTTGAATCCGAAGCAGTCTCCCAGCTAATAAAATTTAAAGCATGCAGTAGATGGTGCACCATATTGATTTGGTTGATAAAAGTCCGACAATCTGACCTCGTGAAGGTAACCCTAAGAGGAAACCTTAAGAACTAGGTCCCAGCGAAGACCCAACAATTGGTGTCGCGATTCTTTTAGCTTGCGGCAACCAACCTGTAGCTATCTCAATAAACATTTCTTCGTCCTCATCGCTCCTTTCCGTTTAACCAAGTTGGAGTAGCAGGTAGGACGGACGGGGAGCGAGAAGCCAGGGGCGGAGGGCTTGGGCGAAAAAAAAAGGAGCGCACAGCGGCGTTCGCGTAATTAAGGACCAGAGAGACATCGATCGGATCCTATACACTCGTAATAGAAGGTGGAGGGTGGCCCGAACCTACCCTAAATCGAAGAAGCATGAGACACACCCTGGAAGAAAATGGAAGGGGTGGCTGGATGGTCGGGAAGAGGCACCCTACTCCCGATATATCTTATTTCTCTCTCTTCCGAAGCGGCGAGCCAAGGTACGCACCCCTCCAGAATCAGCCCTCGTCACGCCAATGAGGGCCACAGCGTCGAGAGGTGCAGGGCAGGTGTGCGAGCCATTATGGAAGACGCTGCGGCGCGAGCGAGAGCCGAAGATGGCGTTGAACGGAGAAAGAGTGAGGTGGCAACGCCCATTTTTTGATAAGCTAGTTACCCACCACCCTGGCTCACTCACTCCGCCACCGCGAAGGGGGTTGCCGGCGCCCGAGTGTGGGGCTTCTACGGAGATCAATAACTGCATAAAAATAAAGTGAAGCGCTGGTCCGCTACCTTTAAAAAATCCCACCGCTGCCACCTTTTTCTTCCTTCGTCCGTCTCTTCCTCCAGCTTCTTCCGCTTCTTCATCCCTACTCGACGCACCACCTCGCATCCGACCTCTCGCTCCAGCGCGCTCTCCCCGTCCCTTTCTCGCTCGTCCTTCGTAACCCCGTCAAGATCCCGAGGTTATTGCCTGTATTTTCTTAGGGGATAAATACGAAAAATACGGGGCAAGTCGCTCGCTCGCCGAGAAGTTTGGCGGAACAAAGGTTCTTTGTTATCGGGCTAATGTGCCGAAATTATTGGTTCGTGATCTTGATGGGAAAGTTTGGAACTTTCGCGAAGGTTCAGAGCTAGGATTGTTTTAATGTAATTGGTAAATTACATCAAAATTGCGATGAACTGGAATAAAAAGGGTATTGAAGAATTAATAATGATCAAGTAATGTGCCTAGGAAAATCTAGTAGGGGTGTTACATCCCTCCCTCGAACATATCCTTTATGTTTCAAGATTTACCACGAAGCAAGCGTAGAAGAACTTAATTATTACATCTCGATCCCCTAATCCGTAGAATTTCTTTAGGGCTCTTTTTACAATATAAAAATTTAACCTATACAATTGTACACCTATCATCGCCAAGACTGGTGGTACACTTTGAAATTTATTGTGTGTTATTCCGCCGAGTGAATGTTGTTTATTTCATAAACCTTACAACTGTTTGGATCTTCCCCGATATTGTTTGCAGAAATATGTTTACCCAAGAAATGAACTTTCTCGAGTATTGTTCTTGAAACCGATGACCTTATCCTTCCCCAAATGTCGGCCGCGTTTTCGCAGGAAATTATTCGATTCCACGTACGACGTCTTTTCAGCGGACGGGTTCATTGTTTAACCCGCCGCCGAAGCTGTCTTCCCTCGGCTTTCAATTTCGGCTTTGTGCCGGCGTACACAACGCGGGTATTAAGCCCTTGATGCCTCATTTAACTCAACGGCTACTGGACTTAAACGCTACATTAACATTGCACTGCATTCTTAGTCGCGACTGCGAGTCATTGTTTCCTCGCTCGGATAACCGATTATGTCAGCCATCGGTGAAATCCTTTGAGTTCCTCTTCCCATTTTCTTATGTTACCCTGATAGCAGTGACAGCGAGACAAAGATACAGATATATCGTAGGGCGTTGCGAATTACACTTTTAATGGTTTTCAATTCAAAACTAATGCAACAATTTTTTGCATTTTTTTTTTTTTTTTGGTTTTCCGGTTGGAATTCTTCTAGCAAAGCTTCCATCCTTGCTTTGATTTATCTCCCGGAAGTTTTTCCACCAAAGGATACTATTTTTACCGAACAGTTTCTGATTCCAGCATTAATGACCTTCCTAATCTTCTACTAAATTTTGGATTTAGAACAGTTGAACTTTGTTTCCTGTTGGACGCTTAAAAAGTAAACTCGCGAGTAAGCCCAAGGGCCTCGTCAGGGAGGATACAGTGTAGTTAGTGTGCTAACTGTGATTCTGTCAACAGTACTCCATAGATATAAAAAAGAACTTTCCCCATATATCATCCCTGAAAAGGAGAGAAGTTCATCATAAGGCAAAACTATTCTCTTCTCTTCCAAAATTTCAACCGACTGAAAGGTGGTTAATTTTGAATTTTAGATTTAGGATATTGAAAGTTCTTTGGTAAAGAAGCTATTTATCTATGCTTGACTCAACTTGTAATCCTATTTTGGTAACGATCAAAATAGTCGGAAACGTAATTAGGCATAACAATCTCCCCCAACCCGGCACCCAATATTTTACAACAGTCAATTTTCAAAATCATTTAGCTCAACCTTATTACCTTCGCTGAAACTCGCAGCTACTCATGATGTTTTCCATTTCCTTAAAATATTGGCCATCATTACAAAACAAGTGGAAGGCGTTTGCTCGCGGTTATTACTTTCGAACTTCTCCGAATTAACGTTCTTCGATTTCCCATACGAACAGAAATTGTTTTCGGTTTTCCCTCCATGCATACATTTTTTTCCTCCATTTAATAACACATCTTAAAAATATATATATGTAAAAAAAAAGGGAGCACGTTCCACCGTTTCGAACCGCAGGAAATTTCAGCCAAATTACCCCTAAACCGTGCAGTAAACTGGTCTTCTCATTTCAACTGATTGGCTCCGGGATAAGAGCAACCCCTATCGGCAAAATGATTTGCCGAACGCGAATCATTCCGCGCGCCACTTATCTTCCCCTTTTATTTTAATTTCATTTTTTATTTCCATAGCTTCATTTCCGGGTAGGCTCGTTTTCCAAGGAAGCGAGTGCTTTTTCGCTTCGACGAAGTCATTTTGCAGGGTCGTTTCAATGATTCTTACGATGCTCGAGTTGCGCGGCAGGGAGGGGGGGGGAGAGAAAAAAATGATTCTTTTGGCCATTTTCATTCTGACGATAATTTCCTCTGAGGGTCGCGTCTGTATGGCGCGAGGGCACGCATCTCCCCGGCAATTCCCCGGACGAGCCGCGGGATTTCAAAACGAAAACAAAGTAAATAAATAAATAACAACGAGGAGAGGAGGGGTGGGGGAAAGGAGGGGAGAAAAAAAATGATTGCCAAGTCCTACTGGAAGTGGGTATTCGAGGCATTTGATACTCAAGCGATATCCTCCAAGTCTCCTGCGTCGACAAAGTCACGCAAGATTTGTTCCATTCATGAAAATAGTAACGTACGGGAATGTCACCGTTCATTTGAGATTTCGAAAAAATAAAAATGCGAAAAAGTTGAAAAAAAAAAAATGAAATTGGAAAAAACAAGTGGAAAGTGGAGCAAAAGCTGTGGGATACGAGCACTTGACATGCGCCAACTGTGCGAATAAAAGATTTCCTTGTAATAATCACGGCGCTCTTACTTGTGCAACTTTTAAAACATTAAATTTCATATCCGGCGCGCGCCGCACAATAATTTACATTTGAAAATTAATGAGCTAACTCCTCGACTCGGAAACGTTGAATCGCAATTGTGCATTGTTTTTTGCGCGCAACGTGACAAATAGGAAATGTTTTTACCGGGAAAAGCAACAAACGTGCCATTTTCTTTTTCTTTTTTTATATATAAACGCAGAAATTTGTTCCGAAACGGAATCGTTTAAACCTTTTTGTTGCAACCGTTGCGTTGTGGGAGACTTTTTCATGAGAAATTATTTCAAAATGACAGTATAGGTAAAAGATAACATTTATATCTTTTTTAAATCCAGCTAATGATCATAATATAGCTTTTTAAATGTAAACATATTTTGTTTAACTTTTTCGTCCTTGCAAATGTAAATAAACATTGATTGTTTTTGTTTCTTTTTCGTCCTTCTGCATATTTACAAACACTTTTTGTTTACATTTTCCATTTCGAAAATGTTTCCCCTTCCAAGGCACATTTTTGGATACGATTCGTTATCGGTTAATGATCTCATTAATTTCATAACATTAAAATTAATTTATCTGCAAAATGCGTTTATCCCAATTCCCACGCGGGATGTCGCTAAAATAAAAAAAGAAAAAGAAAACATTCCTAGCTAAATCTTGGCGCTTTTTGATGAGTTAAAAAAATTTTGTTTCAGCTTCCTCAGAAGTTCACTCATCCATCTTCGTGTGAGTAATAGACGGCGCTCCCTTCGCTTTTGTGCTACATAATTTAATGGCAACTCTAACTAAAAAATAAACAAAAAAAAAACAAAAAAGAAAACCTCGCACCTTATCCCCGAGGTTCGCCGTTAAAACGCCCGGGCACTGAATAAGAAAAGCGGGACGTAAAGGGGAGAAAAAAAAGTGTTTGCTTGACAAACCGGAACAATTGACGGGCAAATTGTCGACCGGCGATATAGTTATAGCGCGGGCCATATTTTTAGCGGAATTAATTTGAAGTCGCGGGATAGAAAAAAGAAAAAAAAAGAAAGAAAGAAAAGCCGCGAACAATACAAACCGGCGGGCTTATTTTGCCTTGACGTTAGAAACTTTGGCGTATCGAGCATCATCGTCTGTTTTATTGTTGCCCCAATAATCAAAAGAAGGAGCTCGTGCGCGTTGCAAGTACATAATTAAAACTTTTCAACGAGGCTGGTCTTCGGCGTACCGTTGACTAATTGAGTCGTAATATTACGTCGCGTGACGGCAATGAATTAACGTCTCTGAAAATGCGTGCAACAAAACGTGACATCGTTAATGGAATATTAATTACGCTTCAATGACACATATACTTCGGCGAATTCAATAAGCCTACGCGTCGGATATCAAAACTCCAAAGTTCACTTGATTAGACAGTTATTACCTCGCCCGGGTAGTCGAACCTCCCCCTTACCCAAACTCAGTCGATTCCTCGCCAATTCCCCAGGTTATTCCTACCAAAGTTTTCTCAAAATTAATTTTCCAATTCGCAGTGGACAGTTGCTAAATTTATTTCAGTGAACACGTTCTTTTATGAATTCGTGTAATTTGGATTATATCCAGTAGGAAATGTTCTACAGACCCAGTATTGGTAAATTTATTATAATCCCAGTATAGTGGTATAATCGTGCCAGTAGTGGAGTAATAATGCTGGGCCAGTACCGTATAACTAAACGTACCAGTTGTATGTACACCTATACCTACCCTGTTAAAAAAATCTAGCTGGGATCCTACATAGGAATTTGGCACTGGAAAACAGTTAGTTTCCTAGGTAGGTTCCTAGGTAGTTATAGGATCTTGCCTAGTTTCCTAGCTGGGGCCCTAGGTCGGAATTTAGAATCCATATCAACTAGTTTTCGACGTAGAACCCCAGCTAGGAAATTAAGAGAATCCTATAACTACCTAGGAACCTACCTAGGAAACTAACTGATTTCCGGTACCAGATTCCCATGTAGGATACCAACTGGATTTTTTTAACAGGGTATACCCCAACAGTAATCATCCAACGTTGGTCTTGCACTGAACATTTGTTTTAAACCATCAGTTCTGACACAAATCTGGGTCAACTTTGGTATGCATATAGTGCCTGGTATGTTTTCCATTTGGTTATATTCTAACTTCGTTGAAAACCAAATTCAAACCAATAGGAGCTCGTATCAGTACATGCTTGTTGGACCTATCGTACCCAACTGTTCCTTTAAATTGGTAACACTTATTTAAATTCATCTGTTGTATTCAAATTATAATCAAGTAGATGTATCAAGTTAACCTAAACTAAACTGAAGGCAAAAAAAATGTTTAACTTCTACCTTCGACACAATTTCGAAGTCGAATCTTAAACCAAATATTAACACCTGAATTGTCGAAAAGTTTCCAGGAAAGTGCGAGGGGGGGAAAAAGGGTAGGTCGATGGTGGGTTTAGGCAAAGATAGGGTAATTCTCTCTCGTGCATAAATCACGCGTGGAGTAGGGGTAGGTCAGTGCCGAGCTATCCTCGGAGGATTAAAACTTTTAGTCGTAGGGGGCTGCTGCCTCGAGACACGCAAATTTAGGGTGGGTCGTCTCTCTTTCTGCACGACACGTGTATGTCTCTGCATACACACCTACGCCAACTTTGCCCAGGTTACGGCATGATTTTAACTCGAGTTATTAGCGGCTAAGTAACTCGTATTTCAGGTCGTGTTATTTCGTTAGTTAATATTAATTAACTATCATTTTTATAAAAGCCGGTTTTGGTATTGTGTGTGGAACAAACATGAAATACCGTAGTATCGTACGCAGAGCTGTATTTGTGTGCATTGTACTTGAACGGTCCGCGTGGGTCACACGTGAACGACTAGGGTTAGGTAAGTTACAATATTGTTCCGTTACAGTATTGTTTTCTTTTCATTCTTATGCTGTAATTGCAAGAAAATCGTATAGCAACTATTTCTAAATTTAGGACAAATATAAAAGTTAGGAAAACTTTCTTAATATATATATATATATATATATATATTAGCAAACTTTACCATACTTTTTATCTTATTACCATAGGAATGCCTTAATAGAGGTATGGCTCCCATGTAAATATAACATACACATCAAGACCATACTAGGACCTTAATAGGAATAATTGATTAGAGGATACGAGAGTTTGATCAGATTTCTAAATCGGGGCCAATTATAGAGTGTATCATATATACTTGCGCGGCCCTGATCAGGCTCTGAAATGGTTAATCAAATTTCATACTGATTTCCCTATAAGGGCCTTACATATACCTAGAATTACGTTAATATACAATGCCCTATTCAGATACTATATTGCAATATAATATGAGCACGTGGATGCCCCGATTGGGGCCATATTTCTTCCCGAATTCAATTTCTACTAGCGAGCCTAAAAATTATATATTGTATACAATATCTTTATACTATTTACAATATTTATATATTATAATTAGTACGTATAATTTATTTCATTCTAATTAAATAAATTTATGTAAATTTATTTTTATATAAATGTTTAATTTATACATATAGATTGATTATCAAAGACATAAAAGTATGATGAAATAATTTTTTTTAACAAATCAAAGTTTCGACTGTAATTCCAAAACAATGTACGTGATAAATTATAATTGGATTTTATCATTACTTGCGATAATTGTTTGAATTAGTTTTATGTTGAATTTTAAAATTTGAGATAAAGCATGGAAATTGCGATGAAAATTCTTAAGCAGGATCATCAATTCTCTACCCCAGTGTACAAACTCGAGGATCGAGTTCAGGACAGCATAGAACTCGACTCCCGACTGGGGTGCCCGTCGATGCAGGGTAATTTGTTTTATTAAGTTGTTACAAGGTTTTACGAGGTTTTACAAGATTTTACATGGTTTCGCGATGTATTATCCGGGTTTTACAACCCCAAGGAAATCAAACTATCAGCTCATTTCAATCCGATCACGCTTTCCAACTGTAAGGCCGATTTTAATTAAGATAAATTTTAGTCGACGAAGAAAATGTCATCGGAAGTCGTGAAGGGTAATTCGTTGTAATTAATGTTCCTTAAATTCACTTTCAACTAAATTTTGCAAATTATCTCGGGGTTTTTTTTTATTTTCTCTTCTTAAAGTCGACGCGGCGTCACAGAATTGTAGTGAATTTTTGTTGCTAAAATTACTTTTAATTGGCATCGCGTTTTATGCAACGAAAGATATTTATTATAATAATTTTTTTCGATAAAAACTATAATTATGCAATGAACCATACATTATTTGTAATATGGAAAAAATTGTTTAACATTTTATCATCAAAATATACTATAGAAAAAAAAAATTATAGTAAAAAATTAAAAATATATGGTATCCAGTTCTGTTATTTGGCCTGGTCTCGGTATGGTTCTAACCAGGTATCCTGCAATAGGGCATGCCATTTTAATGCCATGAAAAGGCACTATTAAAAGTGGACATTTTATTTTTATTTGTACTTTTCGCCAAATCCCATAGATGCCACACAAAATAATTATATTTTTGCCAATTTTTACCATAATTTAAATTGTTATCATTACTCTCTCACGGGACTGATGATAAGACAAAGAATTTATCCTTTACAATAAAGCATAGTAATACCTGCCGCATTAATTTTTAGTATTTATTTCTCATGCGCAATGGTATTAATCATCATAATTTTGTAAGATAATTACTTGGCGGTAAAAATATCTAGTTCAAGACATAGTGGAGTAGAAAAAAAAAAAGGGGGAAAATTTTTGCAACGCGAGCGAACAGCATTTCGTAATGCGCGTTAAAAAAGCGTGAAACTGGCTGTTTTTCTTTTTTTTATCCTCGGCATAGAACGCGCGTCGAATAATATTGAAAAAAATGCGGCTTTCTGATAATAAAGATAAAAGGGAATCTTCGTTGCACATGTTTTGTTATAAATAGGCCTTCTCTACGTACTCTCTACGCAAAGTCTATCCGGAAGCATAAGTACACGCACGTATCTGCCTCGCTTGTTACCAAACCAGGCATCGCGTTAGTAGATAAAACATCCTTAGGGCGTTGCATTGCTTTATTGCGCTAATGCACCGTGATAGTGCCTATGCTTGAAGATCCACGACACTATCCGTCTATTTTTATATTCGATACACGCCGAGGAGAGTATCGTCTACGTGCCACAAATACTTCAAATCCGATGTTTTGCATATTTATAAAGTATGGAGCGCGAGCTCGCACGACGCGCGCCTATCAAAATGGACTTATTCTTTTGCGCTCAAGAAAACGGACGAATTCATTTCGCAGGACTTCCGGACTGATTTTCTGCAGACACTACCGAGGGCTTTTCTGCGTTTTTGTGTCCAAGTATATTGGTCACTTGTAAACTAATATTACCATACCTTATGGCATTCGTAGGATGAATGTCTTAATTCAACATTAATAGAGTATAAGCAAATAATTTTACTCCAAGCAAATAATTACTCCAATCAAATAATTTTACTTTAAATGCTTTAGTTTTAGTAAATGAAGTGTGACTTCTTCGGGCTTCAGTACATTTTATAAGTTATAAGTATAAGGCTCTTGCCATGTAAACTTAATTTTGTTTATACTTTATAAATTTGAATTTTACTATACTGTGTTTTAATAATTAATTTCAAAAGTCTCTTTGGGACGATCATGTAAATAATTTAAGATTTCATATCAAAAAATTGCATCAACCCGGTATTTCGACCTTAATAGAATTGGCTGCCGGTTCTCTTTCATTTTTTTTTTGTTGTAATAAAAGGAATCGTTTTAGGTAATTACATTTCGTCTTAAATATATAAAATACATTTTGTCCCCCCGGGCTATTCTTTTATAAATAAAAATGGCCGGCTAATAAATTTCGTTACGTTCCACTTTGATTTTGATTTGTTACTGTGCGTTGCGTGACGTGGTGATCTAATTCTCAAATTCGGGTAAAATTGCATTATTTTCGTCAAAGAACAAAAGCCGTTCGCGAGATCTAATCAAGTTAGGCATGACCGAAGGAAGCCGATCGATTACAGAATTGATGACCAGGTAGCATATTAGACCACGGTTTGCTTGCCATGCGGGACACATCAAAAGAGTGGTTTTTGCATTTACCTTGTTAGATATTAATTGGTAATTAAAATTTTTTAAATTAGAGCATCTACAAAATTTGTCGTTATTACAATAGACGTTTGCTTGATAAATCATTTCCATTTTCCTTTTCATGATTTTTATAATAATTAAAAAAAAATAGTGCTGTGGCAGAACTTGTTGCACTAAAATACAAGTTTGTCAAAGGTTTCATTATAATTTTTACTATACATATTATAAAATATAAAATGTTATAAAAGTATTAGAAAAAAAGTGTGATTAAGGAATAGAACTCGTTGCGTCACAGTTCCCAGGCATACGCTTTACCACTATTCTACTAAAGTTTATAATTTATAAGATAATTTTAAGGTTTTGAGGCATAAAATATACCTTTTTTAACAATTTTCAATATAACTTTCAAGAAGCAATTATATAAAAATGTATAATTCAGGAAAAAAAAAAATATATATATATATACATATACATATATAAAGGAAAGGCTGTGACGTGTGTAAAAAAAAACTTCGAAAGAAAAGGAAAGCGGCACTTTATCGCGCATGATTTACAAGTTTGAAAGGGAGTCAAAATGAAATCGCTAATACGAGTATGAATGATTTTCCGCGAGCCGTCAGTGCCAATTACAAACGAAGGAGGCGCGGGGGGGACGGACGCGGGGGAGCATCTGAAAATGGGAAGGCGAACGGAACAAAGAGCCGAAGGAACGCGTAACTAGACCCCTCGATCGGCGCGCCGCGTCCCCGATCCGAAATTAAAATCACTCACCCGCCGGCGAGCTCCCCTCGATAAAAGCCTCGGGAAAAGTCACGGGCTCTTTCATTCCGATGCTCCCCATAAAAAAAAAAAAGCGCGCGCGATCTTCGGTGCGCTCGCGCGCCGTAAAAAAAAAGGAAGAAAAAAAAAAGTAGAATCGGC
>JABFPN010000217.1:0-59328 GCA_022817305.1 Leptoteleia sp. ZL-2020 | reverse complement strand
AACCCAGTGGGAAAACCTGCTCCGGGATGCTAGGTCTTGGTGATTTCAGTTTGGGTGCTCAAGCTACATTACGTAGACTTGGTCACCGAAACCGAATAACACCATACCTCCCGTTCACTTAGTTTTTAAGGCGGGCAGACGAACGGCCGGACGATAGCCAAAGCGAGAGCGGGGTCACCCATCCGAGTTACACTCGGGGGAAACTCCGCTCAGCCCCAGCGAGCGCCAGCGCCGCCCGCCTAACCGCCAAACCCTAAGCGTCGGTCTGAAATAATTACTATATTTGCCCACTAAATCAATTTCAAGAAACATGACATTAATTCAATAATAAAAGTTTGGTAATATTTGAAGGTTTTGGCGAGAACATGGAGTGGCATTTGTGTGGATTGAAGGAGAGCCTATCAGAAGTAATCCGACTTTTGTAACGTTAAATGAAAACACCTTACCTTTTTATATGGGAGATATAGTAAATGGACCCTTTTTTACGTGGATGAACTTGTCAGACAAAGCGAACAAGTAAAAATATAATTTTATATATAAACTTCTAATCTACTTTCTTTTTCATTTACAATTTTATAAAAAAAATTAAAATGGAGATGTTATATGTTATATACATATTTAAAATATTTAAAATTATGTTCATGAGTTAAAATTTTTAAATTCATATAGAAATTTAAGAACTGCTGATGTAGTCGAAGAACAAATTATGGATGCCATTTATAAAATACATAAAGGAGAACCTATAGATGATAAGAAATTTGCCGCACATCGTGATATGGCATCATTAAATGGAACAATAGTCGTACAACTTGATGATTTATCTTCAGAACAAGAATCATGGTCGAAATCAAATAAATTAATTAAAAAAAAAGCAAACTTAAAATGGATCGACCTTCCACATATAATGGTAAATATTAAAAATGTTTTCTAAAAAAAACGATTAGAATAAAAATGTCAATACACAATTCCACACCTGAGATGATTTTTGCTTTATCTTAACGAAAACAACAATTTTAATAAAACAAGTATTTAAAATACTTTCAGGTAACATTTTACGAAATGAAAAGTTTCAAAAAAATTAGAGATAAACCTATTAAAAAATTTGATTGTATTTGGATTGGACAGAACGTTTCAAAAGAAGATCGAGATATTTATCATTTGCTCGAAGATAACGGAGTTTTACTAACTGAAACCAGACGATATTTAATTAATTTCAAAGATGACGAAGTTAAACAATTTGAAGACGATTTAAAGAAAAACATTATGGCTAACGGATTAAAAGAAGTAGAACACGATAAAAATTGTAGAGCTGTGCTCAGTTTTCAAAAGTAGACAAAATTTAAAAGAGAAAAGAAAAGTTTGACAATAATTTGCTTTGAAAATAATATAAGATTATACTATAATTAAATTAACATAAATAAACTTGCTTATTAATAGAAAAATATAATGGTTAATTACTAAACATTTCAATACTTGTTAAAAGTAACTTACTTGTTAAAATTTAGTTTTTTTATTAACTAAGTGTTACAGCATTCTTATTTAATTGTATAAATACAAAGAAGTCAAATAATAAATGTTCATATTAATTTCTCCTTTATATAATCTTCATTAATCATATTCATTAATCATAATTGTAATTAGTTAAATTTTTATGGTGTTATTTAAATATTACAAATTGAAGACATAAGTTATCATTGAAAAATAATGAGTGTAAAACGAAATTTAAATATACGTGTTATTGACACACATTTATAATATCTAATAAAAAAAGAACATTTTATAAAAAGCTCATCGTCATAATACATACAAAGAATTCTTGAATTTAATTATATAATTAATGCTCTAATTATACAGGTTCCTTTATTATTCTTATACCTGTATTATTTTGCACTAATTCTGAAATGTATAATTAATTATTAAACTGATATATAATGAATGTTTTGATAGTATAAGTACCGTTAAAATTGTTCTACTTTATAAACTTACTGTTATAATCACAAATGACTTGATTTTGTGTGTTAAGTATTATCGCAATTATTGACCTTGTTATTAAAAGTTATCAATTTTATAAATTATTATTTTGGTATAACACATCAAGGTAATTATTGTGATAAGAGCCACTTTTATGTAGACCACGTTAAGTAATACTTCTAAAATTTAATTAAATAACAGTATATTTATAATATAATATATAGAATAAAAATGTGCCAAATCAATGTAAAATTAATACCATTATTATTTATTTTATGTCTATTAAACGTTGATTGTGATCGAATATGTTGTGACAGAAGAAAAAGTATATTTAACTGGCACCATTGTAAGTTTAATTCTGTAAAGGAAACAGATGTGATTGAAATACATAGTGGAAAAATTAGAGGTCATATATTAAGTAATATTGTAAATGGAGAAGTGTATTCATCTTTTAAAGGAATTCGTTATGCTGAACCGCCAGTTGGAAAAGCGCGATATTTGGTTTGTTACACAAATTTTAATATAATCATAAAAATTTTTCGAAATGTACATTTTTATTAAAACATACAACGATTTTATTAGAAGATGTAAATATTTTTTCTGTTTGTGGTTAAAGAAATACATTTTTTTAGTCACCCATTCCGGTTAAACCCTGGAACGGTATTTTTGAAGCTGTAAGTCATGGAAGTGTTTGTCCACAAATGTTAACAAACTATATAACGTACAATAAATTTATTGGAAAGGAAGATTGCCTATTTCTGAATGTTTACACACCAATGGTAAGAATATTTTTCTAATTAAATCCTATAATAATTTTTCTTTAGAATTAAATATTGTTATAAAAGAATAGTATACTACGTATCAAGGGCGCTCACACCTGTAATTCATACATTTTTTTATACACGTGAACAATAGATTTAATAATTTTGTTTTAAGATGTCATTTATACCACATGTCTTTTACTTCTTTTGCAAAATACTCTTGTTTTTTTAAAATTTGTAGGTGAAATTCAATTTTGAATCATACCATCCAAAGAAAGCGGTAATGGTATGGATACATGGTGGTGCTTTTGTTCGAGGCTCTGGAAATAGTGATTATACAGGACCCGATTTCCTTGTTAATAAAGGTGTAATTCTAGTCACATTCAATTACCGATTGGGAGCACCAGGTAATTTAGATGTATCAAGAAAAAACAAAGCGAATTTTCTATACATGATATATCCTATTAAAAAGAAAAAAAAAACACGAGGAATATTCTTTTTTTGATAATAATACTAAATATGTGGTTTACTAGACAAACTACAATTTATTTAAAGATTCATATTTTTTTTTTATTTAGGATTTTTGAATTTACAAAACAACCAAGTACCAGGAAATGCAGGTTTAAAAGACCAGAATCTAGTTTTGAGATGGGTAAAGAAAAATATCGCTAAATTTGGCGGTGATCCAGATAATATTACAATATTTGGGCAAAGCGCGGGAGCAGTTTCCGTTGATCTGCACTTAATTTCAAATATGTCAAGAGGTAATAACCTTTGTAAAAACAATTTGCCAAAAATTATACTGAAAAGGATTAAAAAGGACCTGTAAAAGTGTCGAAAAATCCTAATCAGTAATGTCGATGATAGAGTCATTATTCTTATATTTAAATTGATTGCCAGCTTAAAATTTTAATCCATTAGTGTTAAACTTATATCAAAAACTTAATTTTAGGATTATTTAGAAGGTCAATCTCAATGAGCGGTTCGTCATTTTGCAGTTGGGGCTTCTCATGTAATCCACAAGAACATGCTAAAAAATTAGCAAAAGTGCTTTGTATGCGAAATTCTTCGGAAAATGAATTTCAATTAACAGACCCATTTATAAAAATGGACATAGTAAATTTAACAAATACGACTTCATGGTTTTTAGACGTTAGTTAAACTTTTATACACTGAGAAATAAGGAATATGATCACAAGTTGTTATTTTTTATACTAATTTAGAGATATGTTAGAGAAGTAAATATTTTTGTTATACAAAATAGGGGAAAAAACTTTTTTAGTAGCCTTTAATTCAAAAATACTCAAAATTGCTTTTACGATTATCATTTTTTACTGTTTTAATAATAACATCAGTTACCAAAGTGATTGTTTTAGAGATCAAATTTGCAATTGCCTGTTGCTCCATCCATCGAATTGAAAACATCAAATAAAAGTAACGTATTTATAGACGAAAGTTTTGAAAAGAAATTCGAAAGGGGAGAATTTCATCAAGGAGAACATATTATAGGATTTACAAATAAGGAAACAAATTTCGGGGGAAGAAAAATGGAAGAGATTTTTAAGAAAGTACTGAAAACAAAGCGAAAATGGTTAATAAAAGGTAAAATATGTCACGAAATTGATTTGAGAGATATTTTATACCATCTAAATTGTAAGTATACCTTCTCGTGACCCTGTAGAGAACGAGAAGTAGATCTTTAAAGCCCTAGGGTGAAATATAATTTGGCGCTCGTGGACTTACTTTTATATGAACCATTCATAAGGTTTCTTAAAAAGACTATTTATAATATAAATAAAATATTTGTTTTATACTTAATCTTTTTTCTTGTGTTTTACTTTTACTAACTTAATCATTTTACTAACTTAATCATTATTCTTGTTTTCCACAGGTTTCTTAAACAAGTTTAAGAAAATATTTACGCCTAATTCACAAAATGATGTCATTGACGTAAGTATATTTCATCTATTTTGTTAAAATTTATCATTAGATAATTGGTCAAAAATTAAAAATTTTGCGTGGAAAAGATATCTTATTCATATGATAATTAAAATAAAACATTATAATAAATAATAATATAAACTTTATGATATTCTCAAAGAATATTACAAGAAATCCATACCTAAAATTTTACCAATTTAATCAAATTTATTTCAAGTTTTTGTCTTTACTTTTAGGAATCCACGGAATATTTGTTTAGACAGCCTATCGATTTAAAACAAAAATATATGATATTTTTTGGGAATCCGAAATCAGTATATTATTATGTTTTCGAATATGAAGAAGAAAATCGACGTATAATGACAGGTAATAATGTTAATGTAGTGATATTTCTATTATGTATTAAAAAGATGTATTACAAGGAGCGCGTCATTCAACGATTCAAATAAATGTCATTTTACGTGCTTTTACCGCTCTTTTGCGCCATCTGAATGTCGATACATGATATTACTACTCTGCGTAGAATTAAATTCAAAAACATAATTTTAAATTTTAATTCTATACAAATTCAGCATCAAAAATTTATAAAATTTGAACATTGAAAAATACTGAAATAAATCCTATATTATTTATATTTTATTCATTTTGATTTGACTAAAGCAACAAGGAAGGAAAAATTAAAATTAGTGTGATTTGAACGGATCACAGAAGAAGAAAAAAAATATTTCAATTACAAATTTTTCTTATAAGTAAAGATATTAATTGATATATAGTGGAAAAATTAAATAATTTCTTTATTTTATTTCAGGTGCAGTTCATTCCGATGATCTTAATTATTTATTTTCCAGTACAAATTCAAAGCACGATTGTATTCAATATAATTTTAATCAAGATCCAACAAAATTTAGCAGAGATGTTGTTATGAGAGAACGACTCGTTACAATGTTTACAAATTTTGCGAAATACGGGTAAATTATAATATTAAATATGAAAATAGCATTATTTATATGTAAATTATGAGAATTGCTTATGAAACTGAAGAACGAAACGTTTTTAAAATTGAGCACATAAAAAAGCAATGTTTGTAAATACTTGGAAGGTCAAAGTAATGAAATAAATTTAATAAAATTGTTTTTTTACATGTTGTATTTTGAAAACTTTTCATTTTTCAGTATTATTAATTGCTTATCTATTTTTCAGCAATCCATCTATTATTAATAAAATAGATGTGTATAATATGAATGTAAACTGGAGATCGTCAAACCTTCATGGTGGATACTTAAATATAACTAAAGAAGGAACAATGATTATGTCTTACGACCGGCCTTTAAAAACAAATCATAAGATAAATAAATTAAATTACTGTGAACTCCCCCCTCCTCATTTTAATGATTTATATGCATATATAATTGACAAAATCAAAAAATATCCATTTTTTGAAATATCTACACACAAGATGAAGAAATTAGAATATCTATTTAATAAGATAATAATGTCTTATTTTTCAGTATTTGGATGGTCTCTTGAAGAAAATATGTAAATATAATAAAACTACAAAAGTAATATAAAAGTAATTATATTTTGTTAGCTTGATTTACTTTAACGATCTTAATTGTTTAAAAAGATCTGAAAAGTAAAATTTTGTTTGGGATATTTTAAATCTTTGCAATTGTTATGATAAATTATATCTATAAGATACTTATATACTTTTTTGTTAAATTAAGAGTTTCAAATATACCGCCTTAAAAGTTGCAAGAAGAAAATACCCAAATTTACTACCTAACGTCGATCTTTCCCTCAAGATGGCACTGTAATTAAATATCGACGCGAAATTTACTTGTAGTGCGTAGTGCATCTTATATTTGTCGTCTCTGTGGCAGACGGATTCTTTAAAATTATCTTGACCATATAAACCAATCGGTTTAGTGCTAAAAACATAAAAGAAAGAGATAGGAGGATAATTCTTCGAATAAAAATATTATAAGTGAGATAATTGTAAACTACGTGAATGTATAATGTTGAAGTTTACTAAGTTAATTGTTAATATAACCTATATATTGATACAGAATACTTGTGACTTTGAACTTCAAAATTGTATTTATAACAATATATTAAATTTATTATTTTAAACGAACATTCTTTTCTGCTCATAGACGGACACTATTTTTAACAACAATTTTTAACGTCAAATAAACGTAATTTATTAAGTAAATACAGTAAAGACATTTTCAGATATATTTAAATAGATTATAAATATAATTAAGAAAATTATTAAGCATAATACAAATATACGAATTATAAATGTCTTTTTGTTTGAATCATTTTATGCAATTTTATAATAATATAAATTTACATTTGATTTTATGAAAATTATATTGAATAAACCTTTCTTGACATTAAAATCGTAATTGAATCATAATTTATTTAATAACTAAATAAAATATGAGAATTCTTTCAATTGTTTTCATATTTTTTACATTTAAGAAAATTTGTTTTAAAATACCTTTGGATTAGATATTTTTATTACTATGTTAGTAAAATAAGTAAGAATAATAAAAATGTATAAATATATCTAAAACATAATGCATCATTAAATACAAAAGCTTATATCAAGTAGAATTATATATTCAATAATCCATAAATATAAAATCTCATTTAGATATTAATCAAAAATATTCAACAGATTTAACAAAAACATTATAGAATAGATACACTGAGAAAAATATAACAGAAAAAATTACTGTTTTTAACTGTATTTGAGCCACATGTCCGTCTTTTGATAAAAATTACCGTTTTTTAAAAGGAAATTTTTCGGTTTTATCTATAAATATGACATTTAAAACTAGTGTTGTGGCTCAAATACAGTTAAAAACAGTAATTTTTTCTGTTATATTTTTCTCAATGTACTTATAAAATCTTATATATGTTTATAAACAAATATTCATTATCATTTTGTAGATAAATAATGCATAATGGAATTATTGTACGATCCCCAAGGAGATCTGGGACGAATGGTTGTGTTGAAAAAAATTTTGCAAAAGTGCTTGTAAAATCAAAATCTTCATACAAATCAAAAAGGTTAGTAGAATGTTATACTAATAAAATGAACTGTTATATTCAGAGAGATTTGTTCTTAAAGAGTGAAACTCAATGCGAAGCAGTTAATATATATAGTTATAAATTTATATTAAAAGTTTTTTAGTCGTAGAATATATTTTTTAATTACACCTAATAGAAGAAGATAGATATCTAATTAATATTAATGACAAATAAACTTTGATGATCTCAGCGATTGTTATATAATAGGTTATATTATAAAATTTTCTTTATATCCTTTATATAACTTTCTTCATTCTTAATGTGCCATGTTTATCAAAACATTTATATATATTGAAATGTTTCTACAGTGTACATTAAGAGAAAAAATTATAAAGATTGGTAAATGTTGTGACATACTTTGTTTTTTAGAACATGTTTCTATTTATTCTTTATTTGTATTAATATCTTCTTAGCTTTAATAAGAAATACATGAAAAAATTAATAGAATTTTGATAATAATGGATAATATATACGATAAAATGCATAAAATAGGATAATGGTTGATGGATAAAGGTTAAGAATACAATCCATTTTATTTATTCTGTCTGTTACCTACTGTTGAAAACAGCTGTCTTGTTTTAACAGTTTATTATTACTGAGTAGAATTTGTCATACAAGTTTTAATTATAATGAGTACATTATAGTTTGATATATATATATATATATATAAAATTTTATTAATTTAAAAAATTGCAGATTTTTATACTTCTCTCAGTGTATTTTCTATTAATTGGCATCAACTGCTACCAGATGCATAGTGCTCATTAATTCTTCAGTCCCTTTTTATCGGCTATACATTTAAAATAAGTAACAATAAATTTAAGAAAAACTAGAAATCAAATATCTTTTTGAATTCTACCGTTTCAGTGCCATTTTCATATTCCTCACATTCAGCTCGTTCGATAAAACATTACAGCTTGAACCACTCGAAACATGTATAAGCGTGCAATTCAACCAATGAAATACAAAAGATTTCAACTTATCACAATTAAATTCCTCATCGCTCTTTAACTCATCATATTATTAATCTCCGGGCGCAATTCAAACGAAAAAATTCACATTTGGATCAAAATGAGTGAATAATATGAATTGCCTAAAATTGATTTTCTGTATTTACTAAGCTTGTCGAATGTAATATGAAAAGGGCAACAAAAATTAAATTTTAACAGATAGAAATTATGTCTGACGAATACTATCTATTAATTTGTATTGAATCTTTTTTCTCAGTATATGTACAATTTACCAACTAAATTAATGATTTATCAAAAATTTATTTTTTTCCGTATTCGGAAAATTTTTGTAAATTCACGACGCCTTTATCAGTTTAAACTTTATATAATCAAAAACACAACTTTACTGTATATTTTGACTCATTTTATAAACGCGTCGTTAGCAACCGGTGTGAAAACAATTTATCTCGCGGACAGTAATTTGTAGATATGCTCGTTAGAAAGTATACGTATTACACGCATCGTTCTTTTTAACAATAATTCAATTACAAAGCTGAAATAGTAATTTTTGTGTAAAGTTTTCGAAAATAGAACGAATATTATTATAAAAATGATAGTTTGGACAAGTGTGTAACCCATCTTAGTAATTTTTCCTAATCTTTTCTCTCCGTGCATAATCAACGCTATAAACTTTACAAATCCTTTAATAATAACAAATTAGCCGAGATATTTGACAAATCTGCAATAATTCCTGGAAAAAAAAAATTCCTTTTTCAAAGTTCATTCGCAAGCGTATATAGTTTGCACTGGATCTTAACGTCAGGTAAAATCGTCATATTAAAATGACCCTCCGCCCCCATCGTCCCGCGACGGTCGAAATGATTTTGAGCACTGATCCCGCTGCGTCCTCCCTCACGGCAATACCTCCGGTATCGACTTCCTCTGGCGCCGGCGCTCCGATCCCCGCGTCGGCTTCGGGGGACGGGATAGGGCGGCGTGTTTGGGTTGGGGATGAAGGCCGACAGAGAAGGAAGGACCCCCTTCGACTCGCGGGTCTCGCTCTGAAAACGAGTCAGTGCGAAAATGGACCGTCACCGGGACGCCACGCGTCGGTTTCGCGGCAACCATTTCACCGGGTGTACGTCGCGACGAGCGCACCGTCGGCCTGCGCGCGCGACATAACATGTAGCTCTCCGCTCGACGAAAGCTATTTGCAAAATCACAAAAGTCTTCCAAACAAATATAATTATATCTCTATACCAATAAAGTATACACGAGGAACAAAAATAAAAAGTTATATATCTACATACTTATACGAAACGTATACAAATACAAAAATATATTTATAATTAGCAACTATAAAAGCATATCTTCCAATTGGTATACCGGCGGCAAACGTTGCGCCAACAAAATTGTAACTCGCGTGCCTAATCCAGTCTTCCTACCGTAACCAATCTCTTCAGTCGTTAACGATAAAGTGAAATCCAAGTGCGACCATCTCGCGATAATCAACCTGGAACGCGGGGACAAACATTTTCATTCGAGTTCAACGGAGAAAAGGGAGAAGAAACAGGTGAATGTAAAGAGGAAGAAAGGAAAGAAAGGAACGGGAAGGAAACTCTTACGACCCTTCAAGCGACAGAAACAAAGGAGACCAGACGATGAAAAGAAAAAGGCCGGAATGAAGCGGCGCGGGATGTTTTTCGATTAGCGGTAGACGGGGAGAGAGGGGTTGTTGGGAGCTGTTTGGAGAAATTGAAGGGCTCCTGCTGACGAAGTTGCTGATTCGATGCAAGGGATGATGTCAACGAACCCACCAAAACCGGCGCGAGGTCGCGGACCGGCCGATGGTAGGGCTTTCTTCGAGAGACTCTGGAAGGGTAACATGCTGGATCGCGCGAAGGGATTTAAAAAGCCGCGCAAACGTAAGGTCCACGCGGCCAACAAGGCCTTCAACAAACGGAAGGGTCAGATGAAGCAGCATTGCTGCTGCTGCCAAAGGATTCAGCTGCACCTGCTGGCTGGTCGTCGGGCCAACATCCGTTCCGTTGTCAGGTGATCAAAACGGGGGTCGAAAATTCGCGCACTGCCGGGGCGGCGCCACCGGTCCTTTCGGAATCCTTCGGAATCCGATCTGGACGTTGATCGGGATTGCGGAAGTTGAATAGCGATCGGCTTTCCGATTATTAGATTACGACGGTCGTCGCGACAAATTGCATTTGAAATCTAGGCTAGACGTCGCTTCTCGGGTTACCCGGCCGGAGACAATTAATTGGATCACTCTCCCGCGCACCTTTCACCTATAGCCCCACAAGCGCCGATTGACGAACAGGTGTTTGAATTTGACCCCAATGCTCGGATGTTGGATTAACGTTCGTCGGACGGATCTCCCTTCGTTAAATCTTGTCGCAGCCTTCAGTAGCGAGGCTTTTACCCGGTCGCATCGCCAGCAAACACTTCTCTGACTTGGGAGAATTTCTTTGGAAAAATTACCGTAGCTTACGGCAAACGAACCTTACTTAGCTGAATCGTACAATATTTCCTATTACTTTAGGAGAAAGGAATATTAAAATGTTGTTTATTAATACGAGATCAACCAAGATGACTATTTCCTGTACATTTAAGGAATAAGTATAAAGCAGGTCGATAAGGATTGTTTGTTGAAAGCTATAGTAATTTTTTCCTGACAATTACTCTTTTCTTTTCCATTAACATTTCTTGTATCGTAACTTTTGCCAATTATATGAAGGTTGATTTAGGCATCAGTAATAATTAACAAGTTAATTAAAGGAAAAAGATAAACATGATCAGATAGCACAATAAACTTTACAGTCGTTAATTTTACCATGATAAGGTTTGTGTCAACAAACATGTGCATTGAAAATAAGTAAATTTTAGCTTTTAATTAACTATATTTCAAGCGTCGATTATATTAAGGTGATTCTTCAGTATGTATATATCAAAAATGCCGTTTGGTACCCAGGGTTAAGTAGTAACCAGAATTGTACCAAAATTTCACATAATGTAATGTAAAAGTCAGACGATACTTTATTCCTGACCTTCTTTTTTTTTAATTAACATTTTTTTGAATAATTAATTTGGCAAGCAAATTATATTCGACGATTCTCTCACTTTTACATTGCATTATGTCAAATTTTGGTACTAACTGGTAGTACAAGCAATACTAATATACTAATTACTGCCACCCTAGGTACCGGACGGCGTTTTTAACATGCGCCAACTAATCACCTTAAGTATCATAAAACTAACATAATTAACTATATAATGCAATCAACTATTGAAGTATTATCAATATTTCCAATTAATGTCCCCTGTCCACTTTTCTCGGCCATCGTTTCCCGAACTGTCTTTTCATCTTTCTCCCGAAATCGCACCCTTTGGTGTGAAGCCATTTAAATAAATAATCAAAGGCGAACGAAATAACGGGTGGTAATTAATGCGGGCTCGTGTTTGGCGCGTGGAAATGCAACGAGCCGAGTCCGAACGAATGTAGTCCAGCGCTTTCTCTCGGGCCGCGGATGTGTAGGGTCGAGGGATGGCAGAAAAGAGAACAGCTGGATTGGTATTGATCGGTGGCGCATGTAGGGGTGGCTCGCCACGGCTCCGCTTTGCCTTCGCTCGCTGCCGCTCGCTCGGCGATGCCAGTGTTATGTCACTTCTCCCGCACTGTTGAACGCGTCACGCGTCCCGTCGCCAGTTTACGCGACCAGTGACAAACTTCGCGACGCGCAATTTCGCGCCCCGCGTCCATTTTATCGTATGGCTTGCTCCGAGTAACGCGCCGCGACCATTGCCACCCTTGGCACCAACAACATGACAGTTAAAATCACCACACGGTACGTCACTCATCTTCGCTTCGCACGGTGACAGGGCCCTGCCACCCTATTTCACTCGTTTCCTTCCTCGGAGCTTCTCGCCAATCGGAACTTTTCTCTCGTTGGGGTTGATCAGTTGCCATTCATTATCAGTTAAATTTTTTTCGTTTTTCTTCGTTTTTTTTTTCTTCTTTTTGTTTCACCCCAATTCCAGTAGCGCTCCATTTTATCCCGACCGATCAAAGTTTGGCCCGACTCGTTTGTTTGTGTAACTGGTGATGGCACGGGTCAACTGGGACAATGCAATTATGATAAAGGGGTTCCAACGGGGCGTTCATTCGCAAGAAGTAGATTGTTCCCCTAGATTGCAAAAGTTGATATCACCGTGACCGGTTGGGATTTCAATGCTATAGTATGATTTTTATGAGCGTTAAAAAGGGGAGGGGGTAATTGCATTACTGTAATTTTATTAAGGAAAATTTGCGGCAGGCTTAATTTTATTACTTTTCCTCAATTATTACAATTAACATGCATAAAAACTGAGAGATTAACATTTAAATTAACGTTAATATTTGAAAAATTTTATTTTAATTTCGGGATACTTCTGGAAAGTGAACATTTTTACCATTAAAGATGAAAAAAATGATGACCATAAAGGCAATTTTTTAATGTTTTTGAATTAAAAACTACCAAGGTATTTTTTAAATGTTACTATTATTTATAGCAGAAGTATTCACTTTTCCAATACATCTTTAAATCGATGGGGGAAAAAATTATAATTTCTAATACCCCTTTTTTTCTCCGTGAATATTTGTCGCGAAAGAAAATTTTGTTTCAATTTATAATAAATATTAAAAGTGAATTTTTTCTAATCTGTTATATTCTATTTATAATTAAAAAAAAGAGAAAATTTTAATGATCATTATGCTATTTGTAATATTTAAAATATAAAAGTAATTGTGATAACGAGATCGATAATTTCACGCGTATAACTCACATTAGTCAACATATTATTTATTTGAAACGGTGCCAACTTTTGAATTACAAAAACGTGCCTTAATGTTTTTCTTTACATAATACATGTCACGTATGAGTAAAAATAACAACACGAGAACGACCGATGATACATTTTTATACCACAATCTCTTTTTCTGCATTATCATTTGAATATAAAATCTGTTCTTAACGTGCAAGGAGAGAAAAAGATCTATTACACATGGAGGGAAGTATTGGCGTAATGCAAAAAAGTTAGTTATTAACATATATTTTAATTTAACAGAACTTATTTGTTTAGAATTATTAAACAAAATCTGATATGTTCTGTTAACTCTGATGCTGAGGTTTATCGCTCCTAAATTTTGATAATTATAACGAAATCTGTATCTCTATGTAAATAAATTAAATATTATTTAATTGCTTTATAATGGCAACAATTGTAAATATTTCTAAATGATAACTTTTATCTATTTTTAACGTTATAAACAATCACAATAAAAGTTATTTTAAATTCTATCGATCTATATTTCAAGATCCACGTGTAATATATGATAAAACAAATAAGAACAATAAATATTTTTCAATGATGGAACAAAACTAAAGACACTTCACTGTATTAAAGATAAAAGATGATTAAATAATTTTAGTTCTAATAAAATTATTTTTTTTATCAAGATGTATGTTCCAATTTGTATTTACATCAAAAGAAATGATTTTTGATACTTATAATCCCTCAGGTAACTTTGAAAAGTGATGGTTATTACTACATAAAATAGTACAAAAATAATAAAAAGAATCCATAGGATTATACAAATTAAAAAAAAATGACTATTATTTATTTTATTTATGGCATAGATAATAATTTTCTCTATATAGTAAATGTCTTCGGATTAACACAATTCCCTTTCTTCTGCTATTGGCCAAAGCTTAAACGAACGTTTCTATCATAAATTCGTTTCGATTTTCCTCGCCACATCATCGAAGATTATAATTTATTCAAATCTTCGTTATCTCGCACCATAATGACGTGCCATAACAGGCAATTTCCTAAAAGACTTATAACCACCAATTACTTAATTGACAATCTAGATGAACCAGAAACCTAAATTCCCATTCGATAATAAATCACCAGCAAATAATTAATGTCGTCGGTCTATAAATAAATAAGCAATTAATGAGCCGGCGATAAAGAAATTGAAAGCGTATGATGGCATCGTGATACTCCCATCGATTATTCACCCAGTGATTTATGATTCGCAGCGTTCGAGAGACTCAGACCGAGGCGCAGCAGGAGAAAAATGCAAAATTGCGAGAGGCATTTGGTATCTCGGAATATTTTGTCGAGGGCAGCAGCCTGGACCCGAGCCGCCACGCGAGGGAGGCCGAGGCCAGGGCCGCGGCGAACAAAGCTTATGACCTAGCTCGCACACCGAGTCCCGCGCCCGAAGACCCCGTCCCCGAGAAGAAGAGCAAGCGCAAACGATCGGCCAGCAGTACGAAAAAGAAAAAGTCCAAGAAACACAAACGGGACAGGTAAGCTTTCGCAACAGACTGCACAAAGTCAACGAAGACTCGACTCGTCCCGAATTTCTTCGACCCTTATTTATTTATTCATTATTATTATTATTATTATTATTATTTTTTTTTTTTGTAATTATTGGATGGAGCACACCTTCCCTTCCTAGCTTATACCTTTTTTACGTGAAATTAACGCGTTTTTTCGCGCTGATTACTAATTTCAAATAAGAACAGCACGGATGTTCAAAAGATAACAGCCAAAAATAGGTAAAAGGGCGATTTTTGGCTGTTACCTTTTGAACGGCAAGCGTCTGCGCAGTTCTCTTTTCAGATTCGCAATCAGCGCGAAAAAACACGTCGATTTCATGTGTGATAACTGTATACATACAGCCAAATATACCTAGTCCGTGGTCCCCAAAACTAAACTATCGTCTTCGGGGTGGAACCACCCTCTCTCCTCTAAATGTTCTGTTTTTTTATTTGCGCTGATTACCACACCAAAATGTTGATTTACATTGCTCGTTAAAAGATATTGACCATCTTTTGAACTTCAAGCTTCCGCGCTGCTCTTTCTTTAAATTCGTAATCAGCGCAAAAGAACACGTCGATTTCATAAAAAAAAGTGTGTAAATTAGAGGGGAGGGGTGCTTTATTCAATAATTACCTTTTTTTGTTGTCTCCTAGCACAGTTTTGTTAATTTTTTTGGAGGTGGAAAAGAGAAATGACAAGGCAGAGTAGAGGGATAACGAGAAGAAGATCTGCTTGTCGGTTGGAGGAGTCGAGTCTTCGAGACTAAGTCCGCACCCCTTTTGTAGTACATCCTCCAGCCAATCGATCCTCTATGGCTTACAATTTGTTGCCCGACGCGCTCTCTATTCACTTATTCATCCAAACATTCATTCGCTCGTGACAATATGTATTGTCATTGGTTACTGCTCATGACTTTCCTACTATCTCATATTCCCGTACACCTTTCTCTGTTTCAAACAGAACTAAGGAGGACAGAGTGCCTACCAGTTAGGCATCGTAGGTAAGTGTAGTGTCGCGTCTAATTTCCAAGCACTGAAATAAAAAAAAAAGAAGATTGCGATAAAGTTACGTGATGAGTTATCTCTTTTTGCAATGGAAATAACACACTTTAGACATTTAGATGTATTTGAGGCCCCTGTTGACAAACGTGGATGGTTTATCAATGGTTTGGGACTATCAGTAATGTTTTAAGTATACTTTATAATCATATTTAATACTTGTTTTTCTGAACAATTTTATTACTAAATTCAAGTATAATATTAGTTAGACTTAATATAACATTTTTCTCCTTATAGTAATAATTTAATTGTGTTTATAATTACATTATTGTAAATAAAAAAACAATTATTTGAATTTATTAGCATTTATAATTGACTTCTTCACTTTTATAGATATATGTACAATATCTATTTGATTACATCAGAAAATGATTAAATTATAAGTAATGTATTAAGATACTTCTTTTCCAGTAACTATGAATATGGATATAACCTTATATATGTATTGATCTCTTTATGCTTTAAGAAGATGTATTCACTGCAAAGACGAGTGTTTTTGAAATGTCTTAAAATAAAGCAGTGAATGCAAAAGGCACGTTTAATTAATCAAAGTGTTTAAATTTAAAACAGTCAAATAAAATAAGTTTTTTAAATATAAATAACATTTTTATTGAATAAATGATACATCTGAAAATACTTTAAATGTGTAAACGTTGAATTTGTTTAAATATACTTTTCTTTATAAATTAATAATTAAGTTAAATAATTTGGTTGATTTATCAAAATTATTGATTGATTATACAAAATTATACTTTACGTGTATATAATAACATACATAAGGCTTAAAAAATGTAACACGTTATTAGGCTTCTAAAATAACGCACAAATTGATATTTAAAAGTTTGTTCCGATGCATTGAAAACCATTCCATCGTTTGTTAATAACAATCCAACACTTGTCAAAATTAAAAGTTTATAGAGTAAATGTTTGCTTTACTATAATATTAAAAGAAATATTACACATACAATATTCGAACAATGACTATTACTCAAATTATGTTTTAAACACAACTTTTCAACACGTGCTAATAGAAGTGCGCAAAGCAAACATTTACTTGCAACTTGTAACTTTAAAAGTAATAAAGATAAAGAGCAAGAGAAATTAAAATTTCTACATTTTGTACTGAATTCATGCATTACTATCTTTGTTGATATTATCGATAAAGCTTGTTGTTAATGTCATCTCTCTATTTTTTTCTGACAAGTCCGTCCCTATCGATGGTTATCAAGGTAATACAAATTCCCATATTATATCAATACTCCTCATATTTCGTATACATGTCTTTTTTCGTAATACCTTTGAGAGATGCGGCTTTTAGGTGTCGCATAATATCAACGTTGATGATAAACAATATCGTTGCAACAATAATTAAGCCATATCTCTCAAATCGACAGAATTGTGTAGTTAATTTATTTAGTATAGCGGACTTTGCAAATAAATTTCTTGCAAAATGTATTATCTTAACGTCTCCGGTAGTTTATTATCATTTGATTCTGTTTAATCTGTTTATAATCTTTACTTTTTTATGTTACTCTTTTCGAGTTTATGTTTCATGGTACAAATGCGACGGAGACAGACAAGATGCGTTTTCCCAATAATGATGAATTGAGAGAAATTTATCAATAAGTGCTACTGTATTTTATAATAAACTCGAGGACGTGTGCGTATTTATAATATTCCTTGTAATATACTAGGGTACAAAAAAAAATTAAAAAAAATATTAGCACAACTTTCTTTATCGAGGACTTTGTCGTGATAAAGAACATGACTGGTGACTGTGAAGAAACTAGTTCTAATCTTTGGTCACATTTTTTTAATATTTTGAAAATATTATGTCACCCCTTATAGGAATGAAGTTTAAAAAAGATTGTAAAACTCTGAATATCTCTTAAAAATTGTTAAAATTGCGACTTTTCAGTCGGTTTTTTTCAGATTCTCTTCAAGGGTATTATGAGGAATACTATAAATGTAAACATATCTTGGAGTTATAAAAAAATAATTTTATACAATGTCAATGCAACTGCTAATAAATTTCACTCAGTGTAGTAAATGTTGCACTTACTGATTTATTTCTTATATGTCACTTATAATAAAGTCAATATTTATAAATTTATGATTATCAATAATATGAAATCAATGAAAGTCAACAAATTGCCCTTGCAGGCCGTAATTTATACTTTGATACTTCGGATAATGAATTAATTAACGAATGTATTTCATATAGAGATATTTAATAAGATAATGCAAATGTGTTGTTTATATATGTTTCATTATTATATTAATATAACACGTGCTGATTTGAACGTGTTATAAATCGAATATAGTTAATATATGGTTAAATACAAAAATTTTTATTCAATTAATTTATTTGATTTCGAAAGCCAATGTTCAGTATCCGTTAAATACATGATTTTTGATGTGGGGAAAAGAAACAAAATAAAAGCTTTTAATTGTTTGCACAAGTAACGCACTTATTAACAGGAAGACGTCAGACACTAAATATATTTTAAATATCGTTTGTAAAGTTGAAAAAAACATTATCGACAATTAATTTGGATTACTCAGTTATCTTATTTGTCATAGATCGGAGTCTCCTAAAGCGAAAAAGAAAGACAAATCTAAAAAGAAAAAGAAGGATAAGAAGCATAAGAAAGCCGAAATCAGCTCGTCCAATAGCGACTCCAGTAGTGACTCAGATGACAGCAGGTAATTATTTATATTAAACCTGTTGTAAAAATTTGCATTAATAACTAAATTTAATTCAACACTAAACACAATTTATGTAAACAAATTAAATCATTTATTTATATGTTTTATAGCTCTTCTGAAAACGAATCCAAAAAGAAGAAGAAGAAGAAAAAGAAGAAGGAAAAACATGAGGTATAACTTTTTTGATAATTGAAACGGATAGGTCGTTTATAAATGTACCTACATATATTTTAGCACGAAAAGCGGAAGAAGCATGTTAATTATAATTTGTATTTTATTTTTATTTCCTTTTTCAGAGATCATTATTTACTTAGCAGTATGATATGATACTTTTTTTTCAAATTTATTTTTTGTTTATTTATACATTTGTTCCTTTTCTTTTTTTTTTCTTTTTTTTTGTCACTTGCTATGGATAAGCACGTGTCATTGCTTAAATTTGTATATAAATTAATCTGATTTCAAGTTAACGATCATTATTTCAAAGTGTAAATCTCAGTATTGTTTGTAATTATCAGCGCCATTTGACAGGATACATTCCCTGAGTGAGTACCCGATTTGCGCTACTCAGTGTAATAATAATAATGTAACTAATGATGAGCAAGATTAATATATCTATTATTTTTAAAACAAGTACTTTATTTTTTCGTATTATTTTGCGATAATATGATATATTTCACTCGTTTTGTGTTTAGCACCAAACAGTTTTACGAAATGTTTCTAAATATATGCAAGAATGAATTCTGTAGAGAGACTGTTTAATCATTGAACATTTTTCATTGAATTGAAAAACACGTAAAGTATAATAAATAATAATTTATCACTGTTTAATAACAATGATTATTAAAATTAAATTATTATTACAATAATGGTTATAAAATTGTTAAAGTTATATAGTAAAATAAGGAATGAATTAAATTTGTATTGTAACCACCTTGTTTTAAATGATAAGATAAGAGTCAATGATAAAGTTGTGTACATTTTTCTAGCCAATAATTAAGCAGACTCTGTACAAACTTTCGTAAAATGAGAAAATGTATCCGTTGGTTTGAATTTGGAATGCATGATTGGTGTTTAACGTTTGTACAACCGACCTACGTTAATGGGATTTATTTTTTTTTAGAAAAAGAAGAGCGCCACAAAAAGGAAACATCAATCATCAGATAATTCTACTGATAGGTAAGTTTAACATTATCAATAAATTATTTTTGTTTTTCATTCTACGTTATCACAGAATTTGTAATGAAAACATTTGAAATTATTGAAATATGTATGAAGGTTGAAAGCGTTGTTTATTTTGAATATGTTGGATGTAATTATTTCAATATTAACTATAATTTTTTACATCTTAGCTCTCCTGAGAGACCAAAGAAACAGTCGAAGCATGAAAAGCTGGCTGAGAAGTCCTCGAATGGTGGTGAACCTGAGAAAGTTAGTAGCCGTGATAGTCGTGCGAACAAATCGCCAAAAAAACAAGATAAGTCTCGAACTGTCACACCTCCGCCTCGCAAAAAAGAATCGCCTCTGCGAAAAAACGCAGATAAACGAGAGCGCCGCGATACATCGCCAAATGACCGTAGAAGTTCCCCGTCACGGCGTGATCACTCTCCAGTCAGAAACAGAAATACCCGAGAACGTTCTCCTCGACGATACTCTAGATCTCGACGGTCACCTTCGCCGCGCAGACGACGATCTCCGCGGCGCCACAGTCGATATTCAACATCACGTAGCGTCAGTCGGTCTCGTTACGATCGGGATCGATATTCTCGGCGCCGATCTTCACCGTATCATCGTCGTAGATCAATCTCTCGACGCAGATCTAGATCACCTTTGCGACACAGAGATAAGCGAGACAGATCTCGAGATCGCAGGAGGACACGCTCTAGATCCAGATCCCGGAGATCCACTTTAAGCTACTCTCCGGTACGCAAATATCCAGATAGATATAAAGATATCTCACAGGAGGATAAAAAACGAAAAAACAAAAAGGAGAATGATACGAAAAATAAATCGCGGTCACGTTCAAGGAATAGGAAGATTTCACAAGTCATTACACCTAGGGTAAGCTTGAGGGCATCGAGCGAGGAGGAAGGTGACATCATGGATGATGATCCAAAAATAGAGGATGAAGAAAGGCAAAGAGAGTTGACGACTTTAAAGAAATTACAATGCGGTTTAGCCGCAAAAGCAAGAGAGAGTTTAGGCAAGAAGGTTATCAGTCCTATCAAACTGAAGATAGAGAAAAAGGAGAATACCTTGGATATGATCAACGAAGCATCAAAAGAGCCACAGAAAGCAAAATCGCTATCACCGTTGCCTCTGCAAATTCCGCCACCTATACAGTCACCGGTATCCAGCAGGTCACCGTCACCGGCATTACCGCTTACAAGAGAGGAAACAATGATTAAAATCAGGTCACCGAGCGAGTCACCGCCAACGGCAGTTAACATCATTAGTAACAGCAAGGGATTCAAAGAAGTGTTGAGTTTTACAGAGAACAAAAGGAACTATTCAACATCACCACCAGAGATGGTGAAGGAAGACGGGTCGAATGGCAAACCAAACAGTCGGTCACCAACTGTAGGAGTTAAAAAAAATTCTTACTCAAGGTCTAGGTCCAGATCATACTCAAAGTCTCCAAGAAAGGATCGTAGCAATTCAAGGTAAATACGTTATAATTAAGGAGTTACACTCGAGTGGTGCGGGGTTAGGAACAAGCTTCTATGCTTGCAACGTATTTTATGTCAGGTTTATAACTTACAAAAATCAAAAATAAGCTTTCTTAATTCCATAAACACATTTAATTTGCAATTTTTGCGTAGAGATATTCTTTAAATTAAATAATGAAATAAATTATCAATTGTAATCTAGTAAATATAAATGAGAACAAGTATCATTGTTAACATTTTAAATAATTTTTTTATTTTGTCTTTAGATCAGTATCACGTTCACCGGATCGTAAACAATCTCCCAAACTTTCCAAACGAAAATCACGATCACGATCATCCTCCAGGTCAAAACGGTCTTTATCCAGGTCGAAGCGATCTTTATCCAGGTCGAAACGATCTTTATCTAGGTCAAAGCGATCTTTATCCAGGTCGAAACGATCTTTATCCAGGTCAAGGCGATCTTTATCTAGATCAAGACGATCTTTATCTAGGTCAAATCGATCTTTATCCAGGTCAAAACGATCTGCATCTAGATCAAAACGATCTGTATCTAGATCAAAACGATCTGTATCCAGATCACATTCTCGTTCAAAAAAATCTCGGTCCCGATCGCATGATAAGTCCTTCAGTCGTAGCAGAAGCAGATCTCCATTAAAACGATCTAGAAGTCGGTCACGTCTGCACAAATCCAGAAGTCGATCACTTTCCAAGAAGTCACGAAGCAGATCACCCTCCAAAAAATCAAGAAGTCGATCTCTGTCCAAGAAATCACGCAGTAGGTCTCCTTGTAAAAAATCAAGAAGCCGAAGTCCGTTTAAAAAATCCAGGAGTCGGTCGCAGTCAAAAAAGTCAAGAAGTCGTTCTCCATGTAAGAAATCTAGGAGTCATTCACGTTCCATGTCAAGAACTTCTAGAAGTAAAGATAAAAGAAGTCGAAGTAGGAGTACAAGTCGATCTTCCGTGAGGTAGTTGTCGCCAGATTAATAAATATTTTTTGGAACTTCATACAAAAAATATAATCTATAAAAATATTGTTAAAATTAACATAGATGTAATAATGTAATTGTAATAAATATCAGAAATATACTTTTAAGTTCAATATAAGTTTATTGTAGAGTTTCATTGTTATAGTATACTTATAGTATATTTCAAAATATAGTACAAGGCGGAGCCGTAGAAGTTTTTCAAGCTCTTCCCGATCGTCGAGCAGCGTTTCTAGCAGATCATCCAGGTCGAGTTCAGGGAGTTTTGGTTCTAGCCGATCCCGATCACCATCAATACCTCGACGCCATGGATCTCCCAGTTTTCTTGACAGGCGCCGGATTACTAGGTAAAATTTATATAAACTTTAATGTAGTTTCCTTGTGAATTATTGTTTTTAGTATTCAAAAATGCACTGAAACATTGTTAAAACACAGTCATTTCTTCTGTTTATAATTATACATTATTTTATATTTCATTGTTGCTATTACTTTTATATTATTTAAAAATTACTATTTTGAGTAATAGAAGAATATTATTTTAAATTGAGGCATTGTATACAGTAACGTTTAGATTAAATCATAGTAACTTTATTAATTATTAGGCTAATGGTTTTATTTGTGCCTACAGAGAAAGGTCAAAGGAAAGATGTAGAAGATAAATACGGAATACATTTCCTAGGAGTTTGATAAACCTAAGTCGATATGCTGATTGGACATATTTTACTCAGAAAACGCGAGTCGTTAAAAAATTAAAAAAACAATTAAAAACAATAGGATACTATTAAGAATAGTTGAAAAAAAATAAATTAATATACATGTTGTATCATGTAAAAAACATCACATCATCGCGATGTATATTGTACAAATTTGAGTTCCAAGTTATTTTTCTTTTTTTCTGTTGCGTAATAACTTGTAGTTATTGTGTATTTTGCACACAAAGCAACCATTGAACATTTTTAGATGTAGCATGCATTTTCAATAAGTTATTATTGCAGAACTGCAAGCGTTGTAACTTTAGATATTTTTTGCTTTTATGTACATTTGAAAATAAAATACTGAATAGCTGGAAAGACTTTTTCAGTTTTTTTTAATTTATCATTATTTAGATATTAGATTATTACCTCATCGCTCTTCCTTAAAACATATTAATTTAGGTAAGTGATGTATTTTGAGTTTATTCATTTAAATCATCATAATGCACGTTTCACTTTCTGTTTTGCATGAATATTTTACTTTTACATAACTATTTTTTACAATTTCATAAAAGCAAAGCATTAAACATGTCTATGTTACTATTTAATAAATAATTAAATGTTTAACTTGGAATTTTGATATTATAGATGTAGAATATTTGGTCAAAAATATTATAATATGAACATAAAACATAGTAAAATATTTCATAAATATGATATTTACTATTGCGTTGTAATATTGCCTATATTTTCCTTTATACCAAATAGGTATTTGACCAAATGTTTTTAATATACTAATCTAGACTTCAATAACTCATAAATTCAATAAATATTTTCTAATTGTGTAGGATTGTCGAATTAACTTCTAATGAAATAACATAAAAAAATAATTAACACTTTAATCTTGCTTTTAAATGTAGTGAAATAATTTAATTATAATATACCTTGCAGCGCTAGAAAAAGACCGATTCCTTATCATCGGCCGACTCCATCTCCGCCGTCTTCTCCGAGTAGCTCAGAGAGTAGTCGACACAGCGATTGGTCAAGTCCAAGTTCTCGTTCCAGTTGAACACTCAGATGGGGTCTATCGTACGCTCGTTAAATTATATACTTAGTAATAAACCAAACGTTCCTCTGTGAGTCAAAATTGACAGAGCTAGTCATCCTAATTTTATGCTGTCTGGTTTTGATTTCAGCCATCTGATCTCTTACCAGACAACTGCATTTAGCGTCTAGAACACTTTTACGTACGAAGATCGAATTTACAATTTGTATGATTTGTAAAATAGATGGTCTGATACTTATAAGTTTATTGAACGAAAAACGAATGAAACAAAAAGAATATTCGCAAAAAATCTTTGTGCTGACTGAATTGAAAAGTGCGCATTTTGAATAGATTTAGTTTATTATACTGATTTAAGAATACTTCTATACGAACTGAGATTAGATTGGTGCAGAATTATATTCAGATTTGGTTTCGTTAATTAAATTAATTTTAATTTTAAGTCTATGCAATATAATGTTCAATGAAAAATGCTCATATTAGTTACAGATAGGAAATCATTGCTTTTTGAGGTAAAGTTTTTAAGCAATTCAATCTATGAAAATAAGTAAATAATAGACCAAGAAATAAAATTATTGCGGAAAGCATAAATTGATACTGTTACTGGCAAAAGTTTTAAACATTCGCAATAATTTTCAACATATTAATTCGATATTCATTTAAATATTTATAAAGATATATTTTACAACTCTATCTTTAGAATTTTAAATATAATTCATTAATTAGTAAAATTTATTTATAGGATAATGAGCTGCTGTTATAACTTATTCAAGTATAAATCAGAATGAAAGAGAATAAAATAATAAATTTAATTAGAACTTTATCTCGATAATTTGTTTAGGTATGGATCAGGTAAATAGTAAAAAAAATTAATTGTATTTCTAAAATTACTAAAGTAATAACAATTGTTGCATTATTTTTACAAATGCATCAGTAATATCAATTGAATCTTTATTCATTATTATTCATAAATTTGAATTTTAAATTTAACTTCTAATTTTACATTTTAAATCCAGTTCTCCTTAACAAATTATGCTACTTTTAATAGTGTAATTGTACAATTGCTAGTCAATGCTTGAGATATATCATTTACGTGGAAATAGTGATGTATTATTTTGTGATCTCTTATACTAGTGCAATTTGATTCAGTCGAATTAAGTAACTGTAAACACACGCGAAAATCAAGGGTTTTAAATGCGAAATAGAAAATTGTCTCCTTTGAAATTTTATCTGGAAATTAATATAAAGTACGATCGCTATATAGAAAGATGCAATTACTTTAACGGTCGTATTAAAAGATACGTGATATTAATTTCAAAAATTGTAAATATATTAAGTTTATAGAGTAATTAATTAATTAATTATTTATTTACATATTTATTTATTTATTATTTCGCATGATGCATGCAATCATATAAAAGTATGATACCCATGTTAATGGAAGAAATTGAAATATGAAGACGAAACTTCTCTCGTTTGTCCAAACTAGTTGACATCTCGTTTGCATCAGCCACCAAACGGGACTCAACAAAAAATTATAATGCTATACTGTGAACTCGAAATAAATGTTTATTTACAATACCATTTAATGGTATTCTAGTCTCCAATATTATTTATTGGCCAAAAGAAGGTAAAATAAATTGCTTATAAGAATTCGATGAATGAGTCTCAGCTCCTGAAAAAATTATATTTAAATTAAAAATGTTTATAAATTTGAATTGGAATTTCATGATAAATGGATCAGTCGAATTTTTACAAGCATTTGTAATTAGGTTATTCTTCATTGTCTGAAGATGTACTTTTAAGATAAAATAATTAACTTAACCAGCATCCAGAGTTACATTCAAACGTATTAAATTATTACGATTTATACGCCGCATTTGTACTTTTCTGATAAATGTTTAAGTGTTAAAATCATTACATATAGCTATTTACTTTTTTAAATTTTAAATTTTTATTTCAATAAGTTTTAATTAGTCTTTAAAATTATATTAAGGTTAAATTTTTTATTTTAATCTTTTTTTTTCGTTTTTTATTTCCATAATTGAACAGCTTTAATACTTTGCAAAATATGTATTATATAATGAAATATTAATTTCATTGATACAAATACGAAATTAAAATAAAAAATATCCACTTTGTGCATACGTTATAATAACTTTCTGGCTGCTGGGTAGTTAATTTAAATTGTTTCTAAGGATTAAGAACTTGAGTAGAGTTAGTTTCCAACTAAATGACTGAACTAAATTAGGAAAAAGGAAAAAAAATATTGTTTCATCGTTAATGGCCACGAAGATTCAATTTCATACTTAAATCACATAATATACGCGATTAATACAACGATACATACGTCATTTTAAACCGCATGCACGCAACGCTGAAACATTGTTTTTCTCATACTTATCACCGTGGCCCTTGACAAATCGATATTATGCGATTATTTAAAAGAAAAAAAATGTTAACATCGTTAAAATGGAAATTCTGATTATATCTGTAACATACTCTGTATTGTTGTTGTGTGATTAAATCATGATGCTTACATACGTATATTACTTTTATTTTAATTGCACATAACTTACTTTTCATCCCTCTGGGCGTAAAACGCCACTTTCTTACAAAGTTCGGTTAGTAAACTTCTCACAAATGAAAATCCATCCTCTTGTGAGAGGTTTATAAATCGAGATTTGTAACAGAGGTTTGTAATCCCAGAAGATATGGATTTTTGTGGATTTTCCGTGATACATACGTTATTTTTCACCAGTGGAGTTGAGAAACGCCATTTTTTTGAAACTCCCGAAGGAGAAAAATGCAGTTTTTGCTTCCATTTCGTTTCAATCTCGTTTAGATTTTGTTTTAGTTTCACTGCAATATAATTTAAGCATAAATTAATTAAACAAAAATTATTTTGAAAATATCGATTTTTGTTAACATAAAGCATACAAAAATGTAATAACCCTTGTGGACAAAAAGCTGTTAATTAATACATTTTTGTGTTTTGGGCAATCATGGCATTAACGGGAATGACTTGAGCAATGTTGAAGAACTCTATATAGTGATATATTTTGTATACCTTTAAAGATTGGAAGGGCGCGACCCAATGTCAGTCACGTCACTGTTTCGCGCAGCTTCGTGGGGCTTCGCAACAAATAACAGTTTCATGACACTTTTAACAGCAAAAATATGCAAACAAAGATTGCAAGAAAATGATGTTCAGTGAATTATGTTATGCGTGAAAATGAAATCGACTGAAACGAGACAGAGTACATTTCACGAGAAGAACAGTCATGAAAGTTAACAACTGGCGGTAAGTACCAACCAATCCTACTGATAGGTTATATTAGTGATGACACTCGGCTTGGAATTCGTTTTGATGTATGTGGTTTCGGTACGAATAACAATCGAAGCCAGTATTGTTTTTCAAAATGACATTGTACAATTCAAAAGTTTTAGCTACATTCCCTAACAATTTGCTCAACCAAGCATACTATTCCTAACCTAACAAATTAGATTTGTGGATATTAATATTAATAATTGAATTATAAGAATTTCGCTGAGTATAAGTAATTTTTCTTTGTAGCAGACTTTCAGGATGTTTGTTTCGCAGCTTTACACAACATTCTGAGATGAATGATCTGTGTGTACTATTTGTTATTGATCTCAGGGGGGACTTGTAAATAATAAGAAATAAGGATGGATTACGATTACACTCCTTTTCACCGGGAAAAAGATATTCACAATCGTTGCTGTGACAGAAGATTATGGTGTATAAAGGTATTTTTGCCAATCCAACATTTATTTATTGCCGTATCAATTAGAGCATTTATTATCCCTTTTTTATTGAATTATTTAATTTTGTATGCGTTTGTACATTATTTATAATTTTTGTTTTAAACATATTTTAAAATCTTAACATTTTACAAGATAGTGTAAAATATAAGCAGTTTGTTTATTTATTTTCAGTAATTTTAATTGAAGACAGTTATTTGTATAGTGTAAAGTTTTAAAGTGTCATTTTATTTCTAAAAATAGTAAAATATTGTTTTAATACAGGAGATATATTAGTTTTATTATACTACAACATGTTTACTAATTTTTTAGGACATATGTGGTATAATTTGTGCGCTTGTCACATGGGCACTTATCATTTATGCAGAATTTGTTGTAATGGCAGTGATACTCATTCCCACAATTAAAACATTTTATGCGAGTATTAATATGGCTATTTTTCAAACACTTGCTTTCATGGCCTTTGCATCACATTTAAAAACAATGTTTACAGACCCGGTAATTGTCAATTACTTTTTGTAATATTAGTTTTATAAAAATAAATTTTAATTTTTACTTATTTGCTACAATACTGTGAAATTATTTAATCTTTAAAAAGTTAGTACCAAGGTACTTTTTCATTCAGTTACATTTTATGTCATCTACTTTAATATAAATTTATTTGTTAATAAGTGTTTCTAGTAAGAATCTGAAAATATTAATTCTTGCAATCAGTCGTATTTCAGTTTCAATGAAATATACCCACTTATACATTCTAGGGGGCAGTACCCAAAGGTAATGCAACTAAAGAAATGATTCAACAAATGGGATTTAGAGACGGTCAAGTTATATTTAAATGTCCAAAATGTTGTTCAATTAAACCTGACCGTGCACATCATTGTTCAGTTTGTCAAAGGTAAAGATAGTATTTTTTTACATCAAATTTAACTACTAATTTTCTCTTAATTTTTAATCATGCATTTCTTTAAATATTCTGTATTATGATTTATTAGAAAAGAAGATATTTATTTGTTATGTAAATATTATTTTACTAGTTTATACTAAGTATTTTGTTTAGTCTCATTTAATTTATAATGAAATAAGATAAAGGTTATTTCTATTTATTGGATTTAAATAAATAGAAAAAAATTTATACTTTGTGTTAAATTTAATTTAAAACACTGGGTTTTAAAGAGGGGAAAATTTATATAAATTTCATCTTTAGACTTTCATTATGGATTATTATTATACTTATAAAAGACAACTTTTTTGGCAGATGTATAAGAAAAATGGATCACCATTGCCCATGGGTGAATAATTGCGTGGGAGAAAATAATCAGAAATATTTTGTGCTTTTTACAGTAAGTTTGAAATTTCGTTATACTAATTTTTCTATTTATAAATAAATGCTTAATATTTTTTTCCTATTTTATATCTTTCAATTTTATAATTTTTATAAACAAATTTATTAGTAAAAAAAATGAATAATATATGAAATAAGTGAAGACAAACATATTTACATAACTTTGACCTTAATGATTTTATGAGTTAAGTATGAAATGACATTTAAATTCTAGTATTTTGTATTTATTTATCAAGTTCATAAATTATTCAGTGAAAAGAAACTAATAAATCAAGTACAGTGAACAATAAAAGTTGCAAAATATTTTAAAATTAAACAATTTAATATAAATTAAATTGTAATTTATATGATTGATAGAATATTGTTATTGATATTTTTAATTGACAGTTTTATATAGCTGCGATTTCCCTACACTCATTGTTCCTATGTATTCATCAATTTATGGCATGTGTACGACAAGAATGGAGAGATTGCACAACATTTAGTCCTCCAGCAACAGTGGTACTTTTGCTTTTTCTTACTCTGGAAGCCTTGTTATTTGCTGGTTTTACAGCTGTTATGCTAGTGACACAACTTCAAGCCATTTGGAATGATGAAACGGTATCTTGCTAATCATAACTCATAATTACTAATGTTAATCCAAATTTTTTTATCATAATACACCAAAAGAATTTATCATATTATATTACAAAATTAATTATATACATTATATGATTTTTAATATCTGATATAATTATGATATCTTATCTGGATGTTATATCAGTCAGTGCTAATAAATAATTTTCAATAAAAAATGTAATGCATAATTAATATAACAATTTTTTATTTAGGGAATTGAACAATTAAAAAAAGAAGAGGCCCGCTGGGTACGAAATAGTAGATGGAAATCTATTCAAGCAGTCTTTGGAAGATTCTCGCTTGCTTGGTTTTCACCATTTACACCTCCACCGAATGCGAAATCCAAACTTGATAATTATCTTTACACAGTATAACAAAGCCATATTTGATCAATCACAATCTATACATATTTGATTAAGAAGGTTTTAAATGTTTAATATTTGGATGATAAAATTGATCTTTTAATGTTTGATTGTTTAACTTATATTATCAATCTTAATTTTGATAAACACTTTTTTACTTGAGAATACGTACTGATACATTTATGAAATTATGGTTTGATTAATTTTTTTATCAAATTTTTCGAGTTAAAAAATCAAATATGTTTAAGGGGACTCCACGTATTAAAATGACTAAAAATATTTTTATTTGTATATGACACGATTTCTTGGAAAGATTTGTGATATTTTGTTTTAAGAATTTTAGCAAAACAAACAAAAATAATACCTTGTTTTGCTTCGTTTATTGATGTTCAAATTTTAAGACGTTACATTTTACTCAACTTAATTATTATTTTATTTTATGTTTGCAAATAATTATTTGGGTGACAACTTTCACCAATTTGAACTTCTTCAACGAGTGACATCACACCTCAAGAATTATTACTGTGCACAATTATAGAACGTTTCTTAAACAAAATTATGGATTTGAACCATTTTCACATGGACTCGCCTTATTATAATATAACATATTAATAATCATGGTTAGAATAATAATTTACTCTAAATTCTATTGCATAATCATGTTTAAATATAATATCATATTTCTAGTATGAGACCTTCTTAATTAAAAACAAATAAAATCCAAATGACCGAAATACAAGTACAAACGTGTTATTGGGGATAAAAGTAAGTTTTACAGGATTTTTTCGAAAATTTTGGGCTTTATTTTATAAAATGGTAATCGGTTGATTGATTACTCAAAGTATTTTCCATCTATCTGAAGAACGACTGATCTTTACATGCAACCCAAGAATTCACTCATGTTTTGCATTCTTCGTAAGAATGGAAAGTACTGCTCATACAGGCCATTATTTATTGATCAAGTTGTAGCCGGAAGGAGTAATGTCTAGAGAATATCACGGATGAGGCAGGATAATTCATTTGTGTTTCTAAGTAGTTTCTTTTTTTATTTGTACCGCAATATACGTACAAGTATTGTCGTGTCTCTACTTATATTCTTGTCATTTATCTTTCAATGCTCGCCTTAAATACATTAATTGTAGTTGGTAGCAATCCACCGTAATGAAACATGATAAAATGAAACGTACCAAATAATTAAATAGTTTATTAACGACACACTAACATAAAGGTGATTACGTTATGGTCTGATGAAATTTAATATTAGTGACGTAGCGCCCTCTTTTTGAAATCCTTTAAAACTTACTTATACACTTAATATATTAATTAAATGTTGCAAAATTAGGATTTCATGAAGTTGTCTTATAAATCACAATTACGACTAGTCAATTTTATAATACGATCAAGTTTTTTTAATATACCTTTTAAAGAAATTAAAAGTTTTATATTCCTCAATTTTGCAATATTCAGTTATAATTTCATGCAGGTATCCAACGAATTATTACTAATTTTTGAAATTTGTTTTAGATTTTCTATTAAATGGTATACAATATATAATGTCACAAAGATAAAACAATAGGAACATTTTATACTATTTGTATACTTTATACATGACCGCGTGTCATTTGTTTGTATATATTTTCGATGTTTATTATTTAATTTAACGAATCGTGTTTTATATTCGATGAAATGAAATGATAACGATAGCATTTCTAAATAGAAATGGCGAATTGTATGTTAATGTACATTTGAATTTCCCATTTTGGATCTTTTTGGAATCCGAAATATTGGCTTGAAAGGTATAACGTGTTCTATTTCGTAATATATATTCGTTAAATCGTTGTACAACAATATTTCATTGACTTTTATACATTATATCTACATATAAATTTTATTCGTTATAAAATTATACTTTAAAGTATATTATTATTTTTAAGGATTTAAATTTGCACGTAAAAAACAATTTCTGTTCACTTGTTGAACAAATCAGGTAAATTTGTTCCATTAAGCCAAGATTTACAACAAGAGAATGTTCCACAAAGGAGATTCAAGTGTAAATTTAAATATCTACATTAGAATTGAAAATAAGGAAATGTACTTGGAAATGTCAAATGGAGTAATTTTCAACGAATTTATGAGGATTCTTCAAATGAAGATAAATACTGTTACGTCCTAGAGAGACGGGTAAAGACAAGGATAGAGCTCCAATAAATGAGTTATCCTTTAGTCACTGTTTTTAGGAATTGGGATGAAAATATAAGTTGAACAACAGTTTGAAAGTTTACAAATATGATTTATTGGATACTTAATTAGTTATAATAGCTAATAATGTCTAATTTTAATGAAATTACAGTTCTAATAATAGTTATTTGCTGTAATTAAACTTAAACTGAACTTGACTGAACAGATGATACTACGCTAAGTCTATTGACGGAATAGAATTTGACAGAACGGATGGTTCTACAGAAGTATATTTCTCACGTCGGAACTGAACTTCACAGTATGAACGATTCTACGACGGTTACTCTATAGCTTGTTTGGATTATACTAATATTCGATACTTTTGGTTTATATTGTGACCTTGTTTTTCGGGGTTTTTTTTTTTTTTTGATTATAAAATTTAACTCTAAATTTACAGCTCAAGAAGTGAAACGAAATCATATTTCAAACTTAAAATTCTTTGCAACATTCCTTCAAGTTTAATTTATATCTTTAATCCCTTAACAAAGAAAATGTATTTTCCATGCTATTGTAATGGCAATTTTAGACCCATGATCATTACCTTAGGTCACGGTATCGTCACAATACATATACACACTACACTGGGAAAAAAGTACTGCAAACGATAGTCACGTTTTTGAGATATTAACAAACAATTCGGTATTCCATTGATATTAGGAAAATACTGTTATTGTTACTAAAACGTTCAGTAAAAATTATACTTTCTGATAAAAAACTACTCTGTGAACTGTAAGCGATTCCAAAATCGGTCTATGAAAAGTGTTTTAAAAATTAGAAGAAAAGGTGGAATATTAATTTACTTGATAGTATTGTTTACAAACATTTGCAGTCATTGAGAATTAAATACTGCACCTAACGCTATCTCAATGTTATAACACTAATACGCTTGTGAATGCGTATGTTTTTTACTGAACTTTTTACTAACAAATATTCGTTACTTTACGTTGACATTATTTTATATAAATAATTTTGATAATAAATAATGCATACAAAACATTTAATAACAATATTAATAGAAATTGATTCCAAACAGTTTGATATTTATTTGTCTAATTGTATTTGTATATGTTGTTAAAATTCTATAAATTAAATTTAACTCGGTGTAATATTAATAATCATTTACCGAAAAATTCGTTAATATGTATAATAATTTTTTTCTCAGTATATTTGACCACGACTTAACATATTTGATTTCCGCACGAGAGTGGAAATATAACTTTCTTACGTTAGTTTCTTCTCTGAGTTGTTTTACAAATCTAAAATATTAGCCGGTGCCGCGAAAAGTTATTATTGGTCGACAAATAATTCCACGTTTGGCTAAGTCGTGGTCGTATAGTGTACATAAAAAGTATGTTTAATGCAATAATTTATTAATATTTTATTTAATTAATTTTTGTATAAAATAATTATAATTTAAAATTTTAATAAATTATCAACATATTTTATATTATATTAATTTTTTTTTCATAGAATGATTTCCATAAAGGTGAATAAATTAAATATTAATTAGACTTAGTCAAATTATAAAACGAAAGCTTACCTGGCAGGAGTCATACATTTCTTAAAAGTGTGAAATTAACAAACTTCATCGATGCAATTGATTGCTCTGTAAATAATGGCCATATAGAAGCAAATTTAATTTTATTTGCGTGTATGTGCAGAATAAGTATTGCACTAGATAAATGTACAATCAAGATTCTGTAAAATTACAATGATAATTATTGTACGCTGTTGTAATGTTATTTTTTTAGCGCGGTAAATAATAACATGTAATCTACTACGACCAAATACAATGATTAGGTTTTAATTAAGTCATAAAATAATGTATAAGTATTTCGTTTAATTTCCTGGAAAATCACTCCACTTGGCACTAATTTAACGAATTGCATGTAATCGCAAAGAAACGACGAAACGTGTAAGGAGAGCGAGGCAATTTTTACATGCATAATAAATTTTATATAAAGAACCAACATGATACTATTTACTACACAATTAAAAATGTAACGCATTGTTTTGTTTGAAGTTTAAGACTTTGAAGTCTCAAACTTTGCAAGGTCACGCCACGGAATATAGTTCAGTAACTCGCGATTGAGCGTGTACAAGCAGCTTTCACTTTTGCTGTGTACAAGTTTTCCAGCGTGTCCCATCGCATCTTGCGAGTTCTTTTTATTACGACGAATCGTAACGCTCGCCACAAAACACGAAATTTCGACGATAAAAGAAACTACCTATCGAATCCCACGATGTTTTTGGTAAGTCTTTTTGACGATTTCAACACTCTTGAAACTCGGCCATTTTTTTGCTCGTCACTTTCTGTCATCTGCAAACACTTCTTATTATTGATTATCAATTAATTCATGAAACTTTCACCTTAGATCGTTTTTCTCATTTGTTTGTCTTTGCAAACGATGGCTTATGACCCCAATGATGAGTCTTTAAAAGATATCCTTTTGCCAGACGGACAATTTGAAGCGTTTTATTTGAAAGAGGACGAGACAAACGCCGCCAGGCCTGCGCATCTCCACGGATCTTTCAACAAGTACCGAAATCCAGCCCTCGTTGGAGTACTGAACAGTGCTGCTTATGGATTTAGATTTGATGGCAAAAGACGTTTCAATTTTGATTAAGATAACAAGACGATGTTCCGTGAATATGCTATTCTTATAAATATATTGAGACAATCGGTTTGCTATCAATGGTATAAAAACTAAATATAATTGAATAAAAATGATAAATAAGTTTTACATTTTATACATAGTTATTGGTAAAATGTTTTTATAAGTTGTATATGAAAAAGCAAAATATTAACTTAAAAAATTCATTGTAAAAGGAGAGAGAAGTAGCATTTTTTGAAATTTAAATTTTATCTGCTTAAAAATAACTTTTTTATATTGTTTATTTATGATGTATTATAAATTTGTTCCAAATAAATTCATGAATTATTATTTACTTTGAAACACTTTCTTGTCAATATTAAACTAGCGGAAAATTCTTGTTACGAATTTATTAGATAAGCAAAGATGCGAAGTTATGTTAATGTTTCGAGTTAAATACGCATTAGAAAGGATAGCGAACGATTGCTCAATGAATGTATAATGGCGAAAATGAATCTTTTAAAAAGTTAATTGATACGTCTTCGCATTTATGCCGTTAAATTGAACTTTATTATTGAAAAAGAAACGCTGCTAATTCAACGAATTAGCAACACTTTTACTCTTCGGATGATGCTGAAAATAAAAGTTCGGTATTCAATTAAACCTAAAAAATATGTCTTTCTAATCGCTTGGTTATCGAACTGATTTCGTGCACGTAGTAGCATCTGTGACGTGAAGGTGGAAAAAAAAGAAAACAAAATGAGAATCGGGAGTAAGGGAAATCTCATAGTACTTTCTTTGGGTTGAAGAACTTGGTTTGATTATAGAACAGTTTAGCAATAGCGATCACTTTTCTTCATTTAAGTTTTTGTCATCTACCGCTTTCTTAATACTTATTTTTAATTAATATTTTTTATCGATTTAATATTAATTTTTATATAAAGATCCTATATGAAACATTGTAAAATTATTATGTTTGTAATTAGAAAACTAAATAAAAATTCATTGTTTTACCACAATACTCAGTTAAATTAATTGAAATCTATTTCTTTCGACTTCATTATTGAGCAAAGTGTTAAATATTTAACACTTTTATCGTAATAAGCGACTAATTGTTACAGTTGATTTTAATCCGTTCATCTGTCACTTAGAAAAAAATAGGAAATAAGAGTTGCAGGAAACGCAGTCAGTGTCAATGCATACATGGTAATTTAAATGTCCAGACAATGATGCTGAAATGACTCGTATGTAACTGTGTGCATTGTTTGGTGCAACTATGAGCATTGTGAATATGTAAAGCGTCCCTCATCTTACGCTTTCGTTCCACTAGAAACCATAAAGTGTCACGCGACACGTTGTGGAAGAATGTATCCAACCGTGACGTAATCGTCCTGAAACGTTCAGTAGCCAGCAAATCATTTTACTTCCACTTCCGTATGCCAAAGATGATCCTCACTTTTCCATTTAATTGTTCGCAACTAATTATCTATTGGATACATTCGTGTTATTTTAATTCTACAAATTAATTAATGACGATGTTATTGCTTTAAGATTAAAATAACTTTGTACAATACCCTTATTTGGAACTCACGAATTACATTTATAATGATAATTAAAGAATTATAAAAAAATGCTGGATGAGTGATTTGTAATTTGATAGTAGATGGGGATTGAAATTCAGATAATTAATTGCAGATAAGAAATTTAATGACGGACTTAGAAAAGATTTGATGACCATATAAAAAAAGAAATTGATGACCAAAGAAGATTTTCTTTTGGGATTTCTTAATGAACAATAATTCACTGCAAATAATCCATTTATCGTTTATCTGTTGGAGTAATAATATGAAGATGACCAACTAAGATATGATAAAATGGTTAAATGCAGAAAAAAGGTGCAAAATGAGTTCCATTAAAAGGATAAAAAAGTGTAAAAATTATCGTAATGTAGAATACATTTTCTTACTTAATATTAAAACGATTCATTGCAAATTTAAATTAAAATTCAATAAAGGAAAAATAATTAAATAGTACTATTAAATTATGTCATGTAACAAAATTGTTTTAGGTAAATGCTTATTTTGAAGACTATAAATTAAATATTATTTTTATATTTAATTACATAAATTCAATTTAAATAAATATTTTATTCGGTTCACATACATGTATGAGTATTTTTTTAAAATATATATTTGCTGAATGTATATTAAATTATTCTCCACAAGAAAAGAAAATGATCAGATAAACTTGTATCCATTTATTATGGACCAAAACCATAAACAACTCGTAAAAGATACACTCAGAAAAAAAATATACTTACTATTAAAATTAATAGAAAATCAATTAAAAATAAAAATATTCAGTTAGTATACAATAAATTTAAGTTTTTATATTAAAAGGTAATTAATTTTATGATAAATCTTACTTCATAATATTAATACTTCAAAATATATATAATACTAAATAGATTATTATCTATTATAAGAATGTCTGTTTGTAAATATATACGCCTAGTTCAGCTGTCATCGTCGCAGTTGTGTTTCGATCAGTGTTCCGTGCGTGTTAAATTTTTTACGTTCAGTCAGTTTTGTCTAATTAATTATATAGTGTTTGCAAATTTCAAGATAAATTAGTGCTTCCAACAATTTAAAATATACATATTTTCATATGTAGTGTGGGTATGTACATATTTATATATACTTCCTGCAATTGTTAGGTTAAATTTGTATCATCTGTTGAATATTCTTAAACTGAAACTATTTTTATTCTTTTCTTGAAAAAAAATCCGTTTAATATAAATGGAATTATTCTTTAGATAAATATATGCTTTATAGGAATTATTTATTCTTATTACAAATAGAATTTCGTTTTGTCCATATAATGAATGGAAATCCCATTTAATATAAGAATATTCTATTACTCTTAAATAGACAGTTTTGCGAGTGTACGACCAGTTTACTAACAAAGTCTTAATAAATCTTTTTTATCTGTGTGGAAAATTCATGGGAGAACGATTCCAAGCACAACTGTCCGACCGATTTTTCCACGTGGAAAACCCATATGAAAAAAATCGCTCATTGGTGGTTCGTTAAGCATTTTTCCGTCGCGCCTCAGCGACAGACGCGTTTTCTCTTCCTAAAACAAAAGGCACGGCACAGAAAAAGTGCGGGGGAAAAAATGAAGAGATGCGCCGCGCACCGCAACAATTATCCCATCGATCACGAGAATGAAGATGCAAGTGAAATCTAACGTTTTTCGCGAAGTTTCCCGGCGACTTGCTATCCGGAGCGCGTCACGGCAGAACGGGCCTGAAATTGTGATCCTCGAGGCGCCTCGGATGCGCCTCGCTAATCGCTAAATGCTCTATATAAAAGTCGAGATGCGATTCGAACTTGCAGTCCAAACGCTGTTTCGCGCGAGCGTGTTTCCTTTGCGAATTTTGGCCTCCTGCTTCCGCAAACGCTCTGTTCCAAATGGGTACCAAAGTCATGGTAAGCTTCCGGTGCCGGTTTGTGAGTCGTGCGCGCTTTGTTGACCTTTTTGACAAATTATGATAATCCAGTGAAGTGAATATTTTTTGTTGTCGTTTTATTGCTTTTTTTTGTTCTTTACTTTGTACTACGACCAATTCAGGGTAAAATGTCAATCGTTAACGAAGTTCAAATTGGCAAAATTATATTTTATAAAACAATAATTTGAGAAAAACGCGACTCTGTCAAACGTTAAACATATTTAGAATTATTTAAATTGTATTGCAATTTTTCTTGAAGACAATTTTTATAATGTTTGAGACATTTACAGAGCTTTGCGGATAAAAAAATCATTCCAATTCTAAGTTGGAACTACTTCAAATGCCTGCAATACTCTACTATTTACATATATTTAACGAAATGTTTTCTTTTACGGAATACCCCCCCTCCGCCTCCTTTATTATTCAAAATTCCGCTTGCAAATTGTAAAAATTCGTTAATTTGGAGTAGAAGTCCGAATCTCACTTCGATTCGCTTGATTTTTCTTCGGCTTGTGTGTGTTAAGAAAACTGCAATCTTAATGGTTCATGTGAACGCGTTGTTGTTCAGCCAAAAATCAAGCAAGACGATGTGAGGATCGGGACTCTACCCGTGCAACCAACCCCTATTAGATCGTCATATTCATTCGGTAAGATTTATCTCTTATGGGAATCTTTTAATCAACGCCATCACATTTAATGCTCACAACTAAGTATTATTGTCTGCAAAATCTACAATGGTCTATAATGAAATATTCAGGAAACTTTAATTAAATTATCTTTAATTACATACAACCAGTGCAACTTGTAATGTACTGTTTTCAATCGTTTAATTAAGAGCATAATTTATACTACTTTACTTAGTTTAACCATCTCATTTTAGTACTAATTAATAATAGGAAATAATTAATGGCTAATTATTCATTAATAATAATGAATAATATCATTACTAATATTGATGAAACAATAGTAATAAACTGCAATCGCTCGTGCATAGTTCAAAGTCATTAAATTGAAATATAAGATTATTATAATTATATTGCAATTAATTTAAAAATGGGGATAAATGATCTCTTCTTGTCATGTTTAGTATACTGTTTGAAAGATATTATAAGATAAACAATTATTTCTATTAACTGAATGATAATAACTCGTTCTCTTTTTTAAATTCTTATAATATCTTTTAAACTATAAGTATGACAAAAAGATGTCATTTTTCCCCATTTTTAGATACAATATAATGATTTTTATCCCATCTGTTCTCTCAGTGTTTTCGAAACAAAAATAAAAATAATAATATTATTAATTAATACCTAAAAATTGTTATGATTGCTGATTTCTTGCCTATTAACAGTTTGTAAATTTTGCCAATATTTTTAAATAATATGCTATCAATTCTGAATTTTCACTATATTATCCTATACTAATCAAGAACTTATCATCCCTATCTTCATCCATGTGAGCTGCTTAAATATAATCCAATTCCCTATCAAAATCATAATGATAATGATAGTATAATATAGTTTCGTAATAACCATATCATTTTATGATATCAAAGTGTAACACAGGCAAAACATCATCAGATTTATATCAAATTCGTTTCTTAAGTCTCACGATTTCAATTTCATTATTAAACTGGTTTTAAAATATAAACCTTGATTATGTAAAATTGTTATTTTTTCAGTGCTTCATGATCTTATTAATTCTGACTACAATACTGCACAGGCATGATGTAGAGTCGTGAGTGAAAATTTTTTTCTAAAATAAATTGTAAACTCTTTTTACTACAAAATATACTAAATTGCTTTTTTCTTATACAGGAAAAAGGTGATTATTCATGTACCCTACCGAATAAAGAATCACAAACATACGCACACAATTTTCAAAGTAATTCCTCATCATCATCATAAAACGAAACATTCATCGTATAGTGAAGATTTCGATTCGTACAGGAAGCGATAACCAAAGGCAACGTTAAAAAAGATTAAGTCTCATTTAATCTCACCGAACATCTATGTGAACTTTGTACAAATAACGAAAACATGTGAAAATAGTGTTTTAACTAAGCAATTTTAAAATAAAGCAATATACTTAGTTCATATTTAGCATATAATCGAGAAATGGAGTGAAGCATACTTAATTTAATGTTTAAACTTAATGTCATTTTATTTAATTAAGCGAGTAAATTGATATAACATATTCAAACTATTTACACGTATGATTCATAATAATTGGATGTAATAAAAAATATAAAACAAATGATATTGAAATTAATAAGATATAAATTAACATAATCGTGACATTGTATATGTGATGTCAACTTACTCAATTCTAATAAATGTACAAATACCTCGTTCTATACAATGACTTTTGTATTTTCATACGAATAAATTTAATACACCCAATTTAATTCACTTGGTTTTTTTTAATCAACAACACTGTAGATAATTTTTTGAAAGCCAATTTATTTCAATAAAATACAACTATCATATATAAAATACTAATAATACACTTCGCGCAGTCGATAATCGTAGAATGCGGAAATCAGTCTTTTCATTTGTAAGTTATATACATTAAGACTGTAACTTCCTCCTACGTTGAAATAAATCAAATTATCGTGTTGATTAAAACTGAAAGAAGAACGTCTTCGACTGGAATTCAAAATGCAGTTTTATGAAATAAACAGAATTTGTGCACACTGCTGCTAAATGAATAACACGAAACTAATAGATAATTATATTTTCGCTTTCTTTTTTGTTTTATCATTTTGCTTCTAACTTTTTTACCATCAAGTTGATTTAATTCCAAAACCGGCCACTGTAAATTTTATTCGCAGTGAGTTTCAAAAATCAACGGTGAGTTGGCGTTTGTGTAAAAAGAAAAAGAAAAATAGAAAAAAAAATGTACATTAAATTTACAAATAATATCTCGATCCGTGCGACGATCCACGTTAATATCAAGTGAATTACAAATGTTTATATATTGCGCGCCTATGTTAACGGTTGTATAATACGCGTGGCGCGAGCCACTCGCTTCTTCGGATGACGTCGACGTGAAACAGCGGCCCGGTGCCTTGCACTATGAAAAGTCCTGTATACATATAATAATAATCATCATAGAAAAAGTTGGTCTTCATTCAAAAGTTCGTCTTCGGATATAAAAGAAGAAAATTCCCTTTTCGTGTTACGTTTCGACGAATAAAAAGCTGTTACAAAATTGTTTATCGGTTTCAAAAAGTCACAATTCTTGTAAAATCATTAAGATCCCTTATTTCGCTAATCGTTTTTTCTTTTTTTTTTCTTTTATTTTTTTCTTAGGTTCCCTTTATTTTTATCATATCATTATTATTTAATTCCGTTTCATTCGATCTTTTATTTCATTTGAATTAATTACTTTTAAGTATGTCATATGTACCCTATATATGTACACATACTTGGCTCTCACCGACAATCTCAAAACAAAATTCAAACGAAAATTAACAATGACAATTTCTATGACAATGCATGCGCAATGAATAAATTCGGTATGACAAGTATTCCACATTTGTTACTACTATAGTATCAACATTTATACAATTCACAACAAAAGAAGAATCAAAGGAAAACGACGAACAAACAACGAAGAGAGATTTGTTGTGATTGCGACGTAAAAATGGCACTTGCTCGCACCGCGGACGTCTACGAAACCGATGGATGTCAATAGGGTCTATGAAGAGACTACTGCGACGATGGGGCGGGGATATGTCGGTCGAGAGAATTCTCTTTTGTTTTCTTTATTTCCTGTTTTCTTATCCATTTCAAACTGCTACTATTCATCATCGACTAAAACTTGTTCTTTTTTTTATACCCTCGAGAAAAGTGGCTATGTACAAATATTTGTAAGAAAGGTTGTGCACTACACGGTGCGTCGTTGCTCGACAAGTAAATCATAACAAAATAAAAATAATTCATCTCTATTTATATATTTATACTAATCATTAAACAAGGAAACATATAAAATCTATTAACAAATGTACAAGAGAGTGACAAAGCATGGCTGTCTTCTTTCCCTTCATCATGTGAACAAATTTGCCAATCTGTTTCGAAGCGAAGTTGGCATAACTGCTGTTTTCCAAATTTGTTCCTCGCTATTTATTTCTATCCCTCTATCTCTCTCTCTCTCTCTTTCTCTCATTTTCATATTGCTTTTATCATCTTTTCAAGCTCGAGACTTCGCGTAACAAGAAACTTAACAGCTAAGTAAAAACGAATAAAGATAGCTGCGAGATAGCGGTAATAATAAATAAAGATGTTGTAAACGACGATGAACGGTGACGAATAAATCAGTAGGCAAATAAAAATTGGTGAGCAAAACTCTGGCGCGCCGAAGGTTCACATGTTGTAGGCAACATAGATTGGGTCGAGCTGGTCAGCGAGGAAGCCGTCTCTCAAATGCATTCGTTGTTTCTCACCTCTAGAGTTGATGGGCACAACGCCGGGGTCGACGACCACGACCACCCCAACCACAAGATGGTGCTCCTCGAGTACGGCGCTGGTCACGAGCGCGACGAGGTCAAGTGCCTCGCTCTCGCTGCCATCGAGCTCGACTACGACCACCAGCAAATTCGTCCACGTAAACACAGCGCTGTAATAACAATCGTGTTGTAATTATCATCTAAGTTAACTATTTCATTAATTCTAATTGTGTTTTTTACTAATTTCTTTGATTAGTAGACAATTTCAGACAATATTATTTGACCCTTTTGAAGCTATTATAAAAGTTATAAAATATATATAAAAGTAACAGAAAAATTACTTAAGATTTAACAAATTCTAATATTTGATATATAAACAGCAGGCATGCCATATTATTATATGATATGCCTGATATGATACATACCATTCTGCAATTTTTTTATGGCATCTCATTACGCTATTCTCGATATCAATTGGATGATATCGCATTCCACGTAAAAGTATGGCTTCATCTAATGCTCCAACAACAAAAACAGCGTCGTGGAGTTCGGCATCTCCTGGTGCAACATCTACATCTGAAGTTATTGTGTCACCGGGTACCTTCAATATCAGTATTATTCATTAAAGTAGGCAATAATTAACAGTGCTTTACTGATTATATCTAAACTTTATAGAACTTCTTCATTAAACGTTATTTTATTTAATTAATTTTATAAAAAAGAACATTTACCTCCCCTGCGACTGATTGTTGTGCACTTTCTGTTCTCCTTAAAAATCCTAAATATCCCGTTCTCGCATAAACCTCATTTGTGTTCCCTGTAACAAGTCTTGCATTAAAGTGATCCGCATAATCGCTCTCCTCTCCATAAATGGTGAAATATCCACTAGCATTGTGCGAAGATTGAACCCAAATCTCGCCCAGCGATGAATCTCCGCACTGGCCTTTGGTCTCTGGATTTGCAATGATCACTTTGACACCTGGCAACAATTTCCCTGATTCCATAAGACAGAGAGAGTGCGGACTACCGCGCTCGACGAGAGAAACACGGTCGTTGCGTAACGCGCGAAGGTCTACATAAACTGTAGAAGGTTCGGGACTCGATGCTCCCTAAAATTTGAAAACATAATAGTGGAATTTTAAAATACAAGATAAAAATAAAATTAAAATTCTACTATAGTTAATTTAAAAATATATAAAATTATATCTGATTATCTGAAGATATGCTACTAAAAGTGTATTCTTGAATTCTTTGTCACATATAATTTTCAATCATTTGTCGATGATTAATTAATATATTATTTTAATAAATAATACTCTTTCATATTCTTAATTTATTCTTAAACTTTTAAAAAATGTATACTAGTGTCCAAAATTTTACTATTCTTTTTTTTTATCTCCATCATTTAATACAAATATGACATCTATTAGAGAAAATTAACGTTAACATAACTTGTACGTAACTGGTGACATAAATAAACTGTAATGTTTATACCTGAAGACAAATGGCAGTGTTGACTCTGCACCCGAACGATGTAGAAACGGCTCGGGGGCTTAAGCCGAGTGCAGAAAAGAGTTTACTAAAACTAGTTGTGAGCGCTATACGTGGTCGTTCTTCCGCGACGACGACGCATGTGCGTACACACGCGAGACTAACACCTCGCGATTTGAGCGCGTGCACTGACGAGCCGAGACCCTTTGTGCACAATTCCATAACTCCATAAGAACAGAATGTATCGCGTACACGCGAATGACTGACAGCTGTGAGCCAGAGAGCAGGGTTTGCTTCCACCTATTACACAGTTTTATTGAACGTTATTAATTGTTTACATAATAAAATTAATCATAAATCAATCGCTTTATATTTTCATATTTATTTTTATATTTTGATATGAATTCATTCTGATATTTGAATTTTATTCTAATTTAAATATTTCATCTTTTAAATATATATATATATATATATACTGCTTTTGCATGTAATGTGCGATTGTTTTATTACAATCATATTTCGAGTGAAAAAGTACCTCAGAAGGAGGTATGAGGATGGAATGATGGCCACTATAAATACTGCTAAGACACCAGAGAGCGAAACCCAGGCCAGAATACGGATCTAGACAGAGAGCGATATGTCTTGACGGATATAATTCGCATGCTAGTTTCATAGCGCGACAAAGCGACGTAACTGCTGCATGTGACATCTTGATTCCCGCTAACATTCCAGTTGTTGATACACTGAAGTCCAAATAAGCTAGCATTTCTGCTGTTGGAGCTCGATACATCAGCGGCATCTTTTTCTTCGGAGTATCATCCATATCCAATATTGTTGGCCAAGTTTTTACATCCACTATGTTACTCGCTTCCTATAAACAATTGCCAATGAAATTTTGATGAATCAAAGAAGAATGGAATCAGATTTTATATTAATAATTTAATAATAATCATAATAAAAAACAAATTACTATATAGATTGTTACATATAAAAACATGTTTAATGATTTTTAATGTTTAATTCATACGAATGAATTTAAATATTAAAACTAAAATGATAACTAATAAATTTTTCTCACCTTGCTCTTGAATAACTTCAACAGATTTTGATTAGTCAAAATGAGGACCGACTTGCTTACGCCAACAATCATTCTAACAGTTGGTAAGGTGGTTTGCAAATTTTGAGGATGCGGCGGTCTGATAGTGACAGGTACAGCCCCGACATAGAGGCAGCCATAGAATGCACAAATAAGGTCCGTTCCCGGGGGAAAAATGAGCGCTACATGATCGCCGGTGTTGATGCGTCCACGATCTAGTAATAAATTTCCGATACGTTCGGCCTTCTTGTGTAACTGTAGACAAGACAACGTCGTCGCCACGGCCCCTTTCGAATTCAGCGACGTGAATATCACGTGGTCCGAGGTTCCAACAGCTCGCCATCTCAAAATCTCCGATATGAACTGATACTACGAACGTGCAATTTCATCAGGGAAAAAAGAATGATTTTTAATTTCCTCAAATCATAAGTTCTTAATTACTAAATCATAAAATAATAAATATGATTGAAAAATAATAATAATACTAATAAAATAACAAATATAAAATGAGGGCATATCATAGAACAAAATGTATTCAACAATAACAATATTCCATTTCAAGCAAAATAAAGTAAATTTGAAATAAAATGAATCAATGTACACAAATTAGAAATTAGAAATAAATGATAATTTCTGAAATTGTTCATATAATAATAAGAATTATTTTATTTGCTCCTTTTGTCATACTTAAAAATTAATGTGACAAATGTAAAAGAGGCATGTACCTTTTTCGCGTTGTCACTGTCCTCGTCCAGGACGCCGAGATCTCTTCCTTGAGCCGAGGCTAACCGGTTGCCTTGCACGATGTTGCCCACCATGACACTGGCCGGACCCACATCTGTAACAGAATCCCCCGCTACACCGCCCCGCACCATATCGTTAGTAAATAGCGCATTCGCTCAAGCCCTCGTTGAGTTTTTGTTGCAATGCTCTAGCTTTCTTTCTTTCTGCGTTCCAAATGACGTACAAGACAACGACATTAAAAAATAGAAAGAAAAAAAACTGCCACCCTAAAACAGGGTCATGCCTTAAGGACCAACAGAAATGTGAACGGATGCTCCAAACGAACAAACAACGGAAACAAAGTCAGCTACTTCGGTTACTGTTTAATGATGACAATTTCAATTAATATGAAATTATAGTTTATAATTAAAAAAGAAAAAAAAAGAGAAAGGAAAAGAATTTAAGAAAAATATGATAATGACGGGGATGGCAGTCACATAATGTGTTCATTCTTCAAGTAGGGGATCCAAAACTTTTACATCGCCGATCTTTTCGTTCAACTCCAGCTTTTTCTTTCGCTTCATGTTCGTTACTCACGTGTCTAAAGTCCTCCGGCCGAGCTACGCTAATTTCTAAAAGCTAAATGTTCTCACTTCTTTCTTTCTTTCATTTTTTGCTCTCTCTTTCTTTTCGTTCCTTTCTTTTTTTCCGTTTCTTTTCTTAGGCGTATTTAACGACATTCGGTTGAGCGCTTTTACTTTTTGTGTAGCCGCGCAATCTTACCCGAGTGCACTTCGCGCGGCTTTGGTAGGTTCGTGACGCACGTGTGCGGACAGAGAAGCACGTTGGCCGGGTGCAACGTCCCCTCCAAGAAGCGGCGCTTCGTTTCCGACAAGTGGATACCACCCAGCGGCGTCTTTGGCAAGTAATTCGGCGGTACCAGCGCGAGACAGTAGATGCCCACGGCGTGGATCGAATCCACGGCTTGCAGCACCCGGGACATCCATTGGAAGCTCTGCAAATATCAAAAGTTTCATTACTCCTATATTCTACCATCATTATAAACTTATAGATAATAAATTTATTATTCAAATTCTATTTTGAATGTTAAATTATATTTTTGTTTTTTTTGTAATTGTAACTGTTTTTTATCTCTAATAAAACTTAATATATTACAAATTCATGTTTAGATTAAATAAAATAATTAAATTAATAAAAGCGAAAATGACGCCAGAGTTTTACTGATTCATACATGATTCGTATAGGACTTTAGTTTCATTATAATAATTCTCTTACTCGTTGATAATAATTTATGGGAATTTTGAAATTTATGAGGATATATCAAAGACGAGGTCGATGTAACTCACTCAAAAACTGGACTTTCCAGTTTCATCTGCAGATTCGTTTCTAACATAATAACATGTATTGTACATTGGAAGTTAAAATAAATATAATTTTCACTCATAAAATGGAAATATTAATCATACCGGTTTAAATATTTCATGTACTAACGTGTTACATTATTCAAAATCTATACATTTAAAATTAAGTTGGATTTATTTCTCATGTATAGAAAGAAGAAAGTATTGTAGGCATTTTTCGACAAGTGCTAACATTTTCGTAATCCTTAGAAGTAGATAAGTGACAGAACACGTTTTATTGCGAAGATATCGAATTTAAAAAATTTGAATCATCGTTGACTTTGATCATGTTTTTAAAATAAACGCGCTTCAAGCGTGGCACGAAATGGTGTTACATCATAATGGACGTCATGCGAGTTGTGTTTCTATTAAACTGATTGATTAAGTCCACTTAAAAATTTACATAGTATAAACGAAATATGCAATGTTTTCCATTGTTCTCCTCGTTAAAGGCTATATTAAAAAATAAAAATCTTATAGAGACTGATAAATAAGTAACTAAGATTTTTTCTTTTCGTTCAAACAAAATTTCTTCTCCTTACAGAATGTATATTTCTTATTGTTTTATTTATGCATTAAACAATGACATTATTTATTAATTACATGTGATTCTTAAAGAATTTATAAATCTAAGATTTATACATTTAAAGAGTTTATATTTATTATTATTTATTTATATTTATAAGAATCAATGAAAGTTTTATTGAAAAATGTATGTGTCAGTTAATTTGATACTTTATAGTGATTGGCAGTAATCTGAAAAAATGTTAATATTAAATTAAATGTAAATAAAACTAAATTATCAAATTTAACTGAACCTCTTCTTCACTGCAATCCGGCCGTTGTTCCGCGACGACACAAATCCTCTCATCTCTTAAAACTCTAACGCTAAAAACTGCAATTCTTCCACGGTAAATAAATTTCATAGGTTCAACAGCAAGGACTGTTGCAATGATGTCATCGGCGTTGTGTTTTCTCCCTGTTACCGTCATTAAACCGTCTCTTGATCCACAGACAAATACCAAACCTCCGGGTCCCAAGAATCCAAGTAATCCTGATCTTACATATTCCATATCCGCGAATTGTGAACCATCTGGCTGCAGTGGCATCACCTTGAAAGTGTTGTTCGTGAGACCTTGCAAGCCCCAGTATTGACTTCCAGTAGCATTACTAGAAACACATATCTCGCCCACTTCGTCTGTTTTGCAAATATACGGTTGACCCTCCATCTTGACAACCACCACTATACCTAGAATGGAGAAAAAAAAGTTACTATTTTCTACACTACTTATAAAATAACTAAAATTTAAATTTCATTATCTAATTGACACTAATAATTAAACCATCACTATTGTTTTCTGGCTTAATCTAAAAATTGCCATTTGATCAATTTATTGCTTTTATTATATCTTAATTAATTTGACCATTAGAATTCACTGGTGCTTCAGTTACAATTCAATTATATCTATTTATTACTTTTCATATAATCATTGTGTAAATCTGTTATCATTATCTTATGTTATAAATCTTCACTACTTTGTTATATGATTATCGCAATATCTGATTTGAACTATCATTTATAGTTACTGAATGAAACGGTATATTATTTTAAGTCATTAAGAAGTATCACATCAATGCAAAACATAATAAAGCGTAAAGAACTACATTAATAATAGTCATAATGAAAATATGCGATTGGCACGTGGATTATAGAAACAGATATTATCTAATGCCTTTGTAGGGGGGGCTCATATATAAAGGGGGGCTATGTATAAACGAATGTTATTATTATTATTAGTATCAATCACCAGTGATGTAGATGCATTGTATTATATCTATATCAATATCTATATGTACGTGAGGCAGAGAAAATTAGTTCATTAACAATAATACTAATAACAACAATAATGGCAAGAAAAATGATAATTTGTACTATATAAATAAAAAATTGACATCAGACGAACAACAGCGGATGTTCATAAAAGCAGTCACAAATTGGGCCTCTATTTGTAACTTACTTCCAGGCATGACTTGTCCGCAATCCTGCAGTGTCAGGGAAGTGAGCGAGTTCTCCGTGTCGACACGAACGACGCCGTAACTCAAACCGGACATTGACAGCACACCGCGACCCGTCGCGTTTACCCCAGCACGACCGGGTCGCCTGATGGAAACTGTTAGGGCTTCGCTGGATGAAGCGCACGGGCATACCTGTAAATAAAATTACGATCGTTTTTATAAGTATCTCTTGCGTTTATTAAACTGAAAGAAAACGCTGTGGAAGTTAAAATTTTACACGTTCAGATGTATGAAACTTGTTTCAAGCAAAAGAACTCTTTTGAAAAACAATAAATAGTTATTTATAGTAATGAACTAGGAATAAATGCTGTTGAATAAATGATCCATAAATAGTTTGAACGGATTTTCAGCAGGATTAAAGAAGTAAAAGTGATTTCTCAAGTGCGATAAGCGAAACGAATAATTGTTTAATTAATGATCGCGATAACAAGCAGAATTGCTCACCGCATCCGGTCTCAGGCCTTTTGCCTGAAAAACAGACATGAACTGGTCGCAGGATGACAGAGACCAAGGATTAGCGCCGTCAGCGACTAATAACAATCTTAGACTGGACAAGGAAATGTCCTTGTGGTCTTTCGTGGCCAATAAACCCCAGTGCAGATCTCGAGATTTAACCACTGCAACACTCGCTCGATATTTTGTGATCATTTGCATCCAACTTGCGGGACTCACCTGTAATATTTAAAATCAGATTCATTTATATTAAGGATAAATATTAATAGCAATGGTATATAATATTATTGTATATTTTCTTAGTGCTGTCTAAATTTTTGTTTAAATCTCGATTAAAATTAGTTTAACTATATTTTTAACGTTTCTAATGATTAGAAGAAAAATGCATATATGCAAATATAGTGTTATGGGGGACATTATTGATTATATTATTACTTTGAACAAAATGTCTCTTTTGAAATTCAATACCACTATGCAGGCATAAAATACCGGACAAATATGCTCTGTCAGACCGAAAGAAGTTAAACTTTGCGCCAAAGTATCGTTTTTCATCGTGCGTCATTGCTTAAAGCGACATATGATATGTTTTCATCCGGATTCACACTTGTTAGCCTTTCAGGATAAGTAAGTGTTTGACTTAAGTCAAAAAATCACATTTTAAATTGAAAGCACAAAACCATGCGAGTGATGTCAATTGTCCTTCAAGATTCCTTGTTCATAAAGTAAATATCTTTATTCAAATTTAAATGATTCAAAATAAAATATTCGATTAACAAGTATTCAGTAATATTTTTGAAAACAATCAATTTTGCAAGAAATTTACGACTAAAGCATTATTGATGTATCGATCCATTATAATTCTATAAATTTTTAAAGTAACGTTTCCGCGTGTTACAAAGATAATTAATTGATTGTAAACAATGACGATTAATTAAATGGAATTCGCGCATTTGCGAGGAGTGCTACGCGAGAAATAAGAAACACCGACCTTCATCAGGGCGTACGGTATGAAAATAACGTGCATGCCGTTGAGGATGCTGGTAAGGGTCGCGTGCCAGAGGCCGACCTCGCGTTTGAAGTCGAGCACGCAAACGGCGCATTCGCCCTCGGTATAACCGCACGCTTGGGTAAGAGCGCGACAGTGCGCCATCATGGCTGCACGAGTCACCGTAACCCCCATGACCGAACCATCCTTGTCCGTCGTGTACTCGATATATGCCGGGGTATCGTCCGTCAGCCGCGGCGGTGGCATCCAATCCTTTGGCGTTTTCGCCAGGTGTTCCGTTACGAACCAATGAAGCTTCGGCCAGCCTTTAAACGCCACTACCTCGCCAGCGGTGGTCTTCGGAAGACCTTTTAAACAGGCCTCGCTTGTTAACGCCACCTAAACAGTTTATAATACACATAATTATAAAATTACATCACAAAATATTTGCACAATGAAAAAATTTCATGTATTAAATAATGTTCTTTATTTAATTGTTAATCTTTAGTTATATAATAGATTACAGTTCTTTAATGCATCTCAGGTTAAACTTCCTACAAAACAAACAAATATAATGCATTTTGATGGCTGACATATCAATCAGAAAATAGAAAAAAGTCCTGTGGCACTATGGTTACTTTAACTATAAATTACCTAACTGGAACTAAAATTTTATAATATTCACGAAAATTAACTATGGTTATTATGGCCATTTTTTTCTCAATGTACGACTGTTCTTAATTGTAATAAAAAATTGTATACCTGTATGCCACAACTTCCGAGCAAAAATCCTATCTGCTGGGAGCCAGCATCCCGACGAGTGAGTGGTACTTCTATGGGAACCGGCACGATTCCTGCTTGTAGACACCCGTAGAAAGCACAGATGAAACTTATAGGGTCGTTATTTGGATAGACCAAGGCAATGCGGTCGCCGGGCTTTAAAATGCAATCTCCGCTTCGGCTCAGTGCTTTGTTTAAAAGTGTGTAGGCTATTTTGTGCGTACGGCTCAACAGCTTGCCGTAGGTCAGAGTTACGCAGAGTTTGCCATTTGGATCTAATACTAACGCGGCTGGAGCTTTGTATGTTGCCGATCCGTACCTTGAATAAATTAACGTCCACATTAATATTAAACCACGTATGGTGTACCAAATGTCGTTTTAATGAAATTTTACTTTAACGAATCACAATTTCCCTTTTTCTATCAAACATCGAATGTTACGTTCATCAAAGTCTCGTAGCAAATTCTGGTATTTATTGCAATAAAAAATGAATAATAACAGTAATAAAGAGTAAAAAGGAAAGGGTTGAAATTTCAATGATTATAGGTTTAGGGTAATGATACTTTGATGGTGAAACTTACCTTTGTATGGCAGCTTCTAATGACCTTGGTAGTCCGGAAGGTACGGATAATTGTTCGCCTACTGCGGATGTCATGGTGCCTCCTTCCGGTTTGGGTGCATTCGGATCTTTAGGGTTCGCGGCAATCTCCAACTCTATATCATCGTCCTCGTAAAATTCTGGAAGCGGTCTTCTTTTGGGTCGCTTTAATGTGTTGAGCAGTTGTTGTATTTTGGCCGAGACCTACATTTATAAATGAATTTGGATGACTTCGTCTATATTTAACACAAAAACTTAAGATCCGTCAAACGGACAGGATTATAAAATATAATTTATAACATACAGATTAATAATTGCATTTCATTGTCTTGTTCCATTTCTGAGTGAATCCTCAATTTCACCGGTTGGAAATGAAATTTGAAGGAAAAAATTACGTAATGGAATTTCATGCAATGTCCCAAATTGCTCTAGTTAAGATTTAACAAGCGAATCGTGTCAGGTCAAAATACGATGCTCGGATATGCTAAGCAGTGCTTGATTCAATTACTTTTTTAACGATTATATATTTGGATGAAATGGAATGCTGCGAGAATGATCAATTGTTATGGCGATTGGAGCGACAGTGTCGGATATGTTGGGATTGATATTTTAATATCTTAATTCTTCAATATTTGAAAACAACACGGATTTATTGATCAACATCTGGTGTAACTATCGAGGGTTCACGTTCGAAAGACAGTGCCAGAAAATATGTCAGTTAAAATTAACGTCGCTTTAATTTATGTGGATTCAGTAATATGCATGTTTTAGTGGCACGTTAATGGATCATTTCATGGAGACCCAAAACTAAATCATAATAGATTTATAATGTTATCAATTACCACTATTTAACTGAACTATGTCCTATATTTAAATATTTAAAATTTATATTTAACTGTTAAATATTGCGATTGAATTGGCAAAAAAGTATTAATTAATTACATAACAATTAATTAATTAATTAACTATTAGTATTTCAATCAATATTAAGAATAAGTTATAATAATGTAGATAAAATGACACGATTGTCTCTTGATTAAAGTATTCTTATTTTTTTTTTTTCATTCAGAATAAAGAACTTGTCACACCTACTTTAATTTAAATTTGTCTTCGTAAATAGAGACTCACCGCAAAATGGGATGTTATTTTTAGTTACTATTAACTCTGTTACGAATCACTATTAAATCACTTTTTTTATCTAGAGAAAAATGTGTGTTTATTATTATTATCGTTAATTTTAATTTATAAGAATGGTTGATGAATGTAAAGTATTTTTATAATGGTTCGTAAAAAAAATTATCTCTTTACTTTTATTATTTTAATATCCATACATAGATACAGATGTTTTTCAACATAGAAGATGAATTTGATCAACAAATACATGATTATTTTTTTATTTATAAATCAGCGCTGTATATCATTGGAATGTTACTTTCCACCATTTTTTTCGTCCTTATTGCAAAATTACTTGTTATTAAGAGACGGGGACTGTCATTAAAATTCAAAGTTGAACTTCAAGTGAGTCAAATACAAACACTATTACCTACTTATATGCAATTCTTTTTCCACAGCGGATAAATTTATAATTACGAACACATAAAAGCAGTGTCACGTCGATCCTCGTATGCTGGATTAATCAAGACGACGTGTTTAATGATTAATAACTATGCAGCTATTTGAATTATAAAGCGAACTTTCAAACAATTTATTGATAAATAAATTATTATAGGAATTAATTGAAAAATGGTGCTTTGCAAGATTCTGAGCATGAAAAGATTCAAATTGAAATTAAAAAAATTATAATTACATAAAATTAATAACATTAACATTTATGAAATGAGTATTTTATAATATTATATTTCATATAAATAATACATCTTAAATTAATATTTCAAATTAATTGGACGTAATTGATTAAATATTAATGTTTTGTTGCAAAAGATGAATTTATACCTTATGAATTCAAACATTGAAAAAATTTACCAATAGTTTTTTCTGTAGGTAATATAATAGACTTATTTTGATGTAAATGTTCAACGAAATTACTTTCGCTTTAATTTTATTATACAAAAGAGTTTGAAATATTTAAGTAAAAAATTATTTAAATTTATCATGTGTGATTCGTCAAATTGGTAACCTGAGTCCCGATGAAAAATAATCGGTAATTTGACAAAAGTTACAATTGAAATTTGTTGATTAATGTTACACTTTTCAATAAACTTCATACATAAACTTGATTAGAAATCTTGACTTTCTAATCAGAGCATTCATTAAGAAACGTTTGTATATATTTTTTGTCTTTAATAAAATAAAAAAAATATGATCAAGATTTAATCAAAACCGTGTCAGCTTTAAATAAACATCAGAATTGGTTCACCAAATGCAATTCTATTCTGCACGCTGAGCAGAATGTCTGGTTATTTAATGATTCATTTTTTATGAATTTATTTATTAATCAAATTTAATAAATTAAGCCTGATATATTGCAAAACGGATATGTAGAAAGAGACGCGCAGATTTAGTTATATTTAAATATTTGTAATAAAAAGTTGCAAATCAATAGTTTTTTATCAATTCATCAATTTCATTCAGAAATTATACACTTTACTAACAAAAAGAAAAAACAGCAAACATAAAAGTTTTAAAAATTAATAGATTTATTGTTATAAAGCAGTTTTTTTTGGTATAATTAAAATTTTTTTATTTGTACAACACTTTACGTGGAATGTTCTGAAAATTTTATTATTCCATTAATTTATTTAAAGTTACATCTCTCCAATTTCATCATGCAAAACCTGAACTGATAATCCACTTTCGATAACCGGATTTAATAGTTGATCGAATTTCGTTCGTTAAATCTTAGCGACTATAAATGTTCATTTATCAACGTCTGAATACTTTTCATTCATATATTAGCCGGATGTTTATATAGTTTAAAATAAATGTCCATGAAAATGTTAAAGGATAACAATTCTAAAATTTAATTGTGCAGATTATCAACAAGTAAAAGGGTATGATGAAATTTATTTAAAATTAACAGAAATCATTTAAGGATCCTCCAAACATTAATAATCATTTAAAGAATGTAATAGAGAAACAAATAATGTCTCTTCTTTCATTATTATATTTGGATTGTGAATAAGATATGGTGATTATAAACTTTTATATCACATTTATCACTGTAACATTCTGTTCGACTAACTTAAAAATATTGACAATATATTTGATCTCTAAGTTCTGACTAAATTAAACTATTCATCCGTCAATGATAAAAGGCAAACTAAATTATTACCCATAATAAATGTTAAAGTTGAAAGTACTTAAACTTCTGACATTTTCAATACACCCTAACTATTGAATAAAAAAATAAATATTTTCTTTACTTATACGATATAGTACAAATATTAATTTATTATATAAATTATAAAAAAACATACAACTCTCAGTGCATAAAAATCTGTTAATCGCCATAAATTTCTAAATGAACGTAAAAACAATAAATAAATAAAAAGGACCCTTGTACTTGCAAGTTATATTTGCTACGTGTAATAAATAATGGATATACTCCCAGTACCATTTAATTCGTCACCCCACTCTGGATGATAGTTGGACGTGACCAGTTATACGCTCATAATTATAGCTATGTTCACTCGTAGTCTAAAGGGATGACGAATTATCTGGACTGACAGTACAAAGTACAGACATATAAATGTTTTTTCATGGCCTATATATGCGCGTCGAGCATGCGCGTCAAGCTGCCCATATATAGGTAAAGAGTGTAGCGTTTGAAAGTTTTGGTTAACGCAGTTGGGGCTCAATTCGGCAAGTGATTACATCGCGTGAGTCTTATCGTAACTCTTATTGGAATGTATGCAATGGCTTGGTAACACTGGATGGACAGATTCAGAACGTTTCCATTCCGTGGTTTGATCGTTTGGAATGTCAACTTTGAACGAGGAACCATGGAATGATCAAACATTCAAACGTTCTGAATCTGCCCATCCAATAATGCCAAGCCAATTCCAATGAGAGTTATGATAAGACTTACTCGGTGTAATCACTTATTGAATTGAGCCCCAGAATTTACTTTTCATTACATACGAAGTTAGTTATTAGTAGATTATCCCTCCCTTAAGAAGTTCCACTACAAAAAAAATATAAAATAAAATTGTTGTCAACAAATAAGTCTCTGCCGATTTGCAAATGATGGAGAATTTATTAAGTAATGATGAAAATTGTCTAATGTAAAAATGAACAATTTCAATTAGAAGTTGCGAGTATTAAAACTTAAAGACACGGTGAATGTGACGTCAAAGACAATGGACGAAGAAGCATTAATGTATGAAGATACGTGGCAAACTTAACAAAAACTTGCACTCACATTAGGAGTAACTCAACGAGCAATTGCACATCGTCTAAAGTCTAAAGTAATGTGAACTTTTTATCAAACGCGAAGACTTATTTGCACCACTGACAATAATTAAATAAACGAGCAAGAAAAGAAAAAATATATAATAATCCATATGAAACATTCAGTTGTTAGTATTACTTTTTTCTCAGTGTATAGAGGGCGCACCTTCCATCGGCCGGTCGTGCCAGTGTTATTGTCCTCGACGACGTGGTATCTGTCGGCGACCCGGTCGGCAGCGGTGGCCGCGTTGACCGGTCTCCTAGACTGGGTGGTGCTGCTGCTACTGCTGTGGGTGTGCGTGACGTCCGGCGGCTGCACCAGGTTGCAGTAGGCGTGGGGCGAGTACTCGCCGATGTCGGTGATGTCAACGGTTGCGGGGGGTCGCCGGGCGGGCGGCCGGGGCGGGGGCGGCGGGGTGTCCCGCGCGGACCCGGTGCTGCTGGTGTCGGAGAGGCCGGTGCCGCTGGGGCCGCCGGCGCCCGGGCTCTCCTCGGTCACCACGCTGTCCTCGTCGCTGCTCGAATCGGCCCCGCCGTCCGCGGCCCCGCCGCCCCCGCGCCGCTCCCTCTCCGGACTCCGGGCCATCACGGACGTGCGCTTCGACGGCATCGGCAGCGACGGCTTCGGTCGGCTCTGCATCGCGGCCAACGCTTGCTGCACCGCCTCCTGACGTACTTCTGCGGTTCACAAAACACATCGCAACTGTTATTTCTTCGTCTTTTTTTCCTTTTCCTTTACTTTAAATATTTCTTTTTTTTTTTTGTTAATTACACATTGGAATTTGGTTTCAATGTAAAAAATGTCCACTTTGTTGTTATAAGAGAAATATTCTTATAAGAATTTATACATTGAATAGAATCTGTTGATGATAAGTGGAATTATTCTTACCTCAAGAATTTTTACAAATATTAAATAGAAAATCTATTAAACATACACTGAAAAAAATAATACACTTAAAATAAGAGGACAATCTTCTTATGTAATTATGCTTAATTTTAAAACTATTTATCATATCGTTAACACGAGTTCCTTTAAGCGTAACATTATTATTCTTATAATAACCGGAATTATTTTTATCGAAATATTAAGTGGAAAATCCACTTTATTATTAAAGTAATCCGGTTAAAATAAGTGGACATTTTTTACAGTGTAAGAAGATTCCATTATTCTTGTATAAACAGTTTTGTGAGTGAAAGGAAATCGTGTTTATGATACGATAAATAGTTTTAAATTAGGCATAATTACATAAGAAGATTGTCCTCTTATAATATTATTTTTTTTTTCAGTGTACACGCGGAAAAAAGTTGGAACAAAAATTACTATATTGTATAACAAGATGTACGAGATTTGTAAAGAACTTATTACTGTCCAGTATAGTAAAATTTTTAAGACGTTCTCCAATATTAATAAATTCCGAAATTATTTTACGTTATTATTATTATAAAGTATAGTAATTTTTAATTCATCTTTTTCCTGCGTGTGGTTCCATTTTTATTTTTAAAAATACGTGGAACGAGATCTGTTTGAAGTGAATATTCACATCATAAGAATGTCATTAAATACAAAGTATTTCGTGTTTAAAAGAATTAGCCTTGTAAATGAAGTGTATTGAATAACTTTTTGCACGGAAAACTTTTAGTGGTTTTCTAAAAGTAAAAATGTTTGTCATTGTATGAATATCAATATGAGTTCTTCGTGAAAAATAGTTTACTCGTGACGTGATAAATTTCATGATAAGAATACGATCTTGAATTATTTTAATACGTTTCACCCCATAATTGACTCGGGATCATTATTGAAGATCACTTTTATTTATCTCTCAGAAAATTAATGATCCCTCGGGGAGAAGTGGATAATGCAATAAACTAAAAAAGAAATAAAATATGCAGCCGAAGAATTCTCTTTGCACTTCTCTTATCCTTCTATTTTTGACGAAAAAGTAAAAATAAATATCTCGGTTGAATTAATTTCATTCCTCCACTCGGCGCAACAAAAATGTCCATGAAATTTTAAACATTGTACTTTAATGGAAAATAGTATATGTTTAAACAAAACTGAAGTATTAATATTATATATATATATATATATATATATATATATATATATATATATATATAAA